>JAZHYW010037842.1:17500-79308 GCA_037355805.1 Ixodes ricinus | reverse complement strand
TAACACTCATCGATGCATGAGGAGTGTAAGTATGAGGATTGAGGAGCATGCATGAGGAGGGATGTATGAGGATTGAGGAGTATGTGTGATGAGTGACGAGGTGACGAGGGCTCCGTTAACACCGGGCCCTCATCACCCGCAACGTGATCCCGCCACCCTCGCCCGTTATCTCCATTCCAACGTCGTCTGCACCACTCTGTCATCTGTATACACTATCTCGTCACGTTATCATTGGACGCGGCGCCGCACGCTTTCATGGTATGGGCCACTTTACTTTCTGCTGCGCCGCGGTTCTCCTGAAGTGAAATTATAATGATTCATATTATTATTATCATCATATAAAATACATAGTGTTCCCTGCAGACATGACATCATGTGCGGACACGCTTGAAGCATGTCTGAAGCATGTTTACTTCACACATGTAAACTTGGAACGTGTCTGCAGACTGTCTTTTGTGTCATGTATATTGGCAGGATGACCGCTGCTTTATACGCAAATGTCTGAACCTTCCTTTGAGTGTCGCGCACGTTTGCTTATTAACCAAATTTCTAATGCGCTTATATTACCACGTATTTGGGGTATCCAAAGAAAATAGCCGAGCTTACAAAAGTCCCGTTAATAAATCGAAATCCAACGTGTACGCCTTGTGTGTTCGGCCATGTCAACCCCCAAGTAATCAAAACATTGCACAGAATTTTTTTTGGCTTTTTGTTTACTGGAATAGTTTGTTTTTCGTGTCGTATATCCAATGCCTTTAAAATATTTCAATATTACGAAGAAATTTCGCATACGAGAGGATAGCACTGGGGTATCAGTTCCTTTAAAGATAGGCACCGTCTGAAAGGCTAACAAATACCGGGGGATTAAGCATGGTGAATTCGGCCAAGACTGGGGTTTTCTAAAAAGCGACACGATCACAAAAAAAAAAAAACTCTCAAAGGAACTATGTGCCTGTGTTGTACTTTAGAAAATCTGAGTCTTGGCTAAATTCATCGTGTTTTACCCGCACCAGCTAGACATAAATCTGGAGTTTTTTTTATCGTTAGTTTGCTTGTATTGTTTCTTCTACTTCGGAAATGAAAATCACAGTTTTAGGTTTTTAAAAATAATTTTCACTCTTCATTTTGCTGCCTTGCGAGAAAAGAGGCGCCTTAAATGAGCCCTCTCAACCAGAACACCCTCTTTATATCATCCATTGCTAAGCGGCAGGTGGTGACATAAGAAGAACTGCTTGTTAGCAACAATGGTATAGAAACGCAAACTGGATGTCGCAAGTTGGACCCATGAGAGTTAAGGCGCACAAGAAAGTTTGCTCTCGCTATTCCCAGTGCTTACCTGTTTTTATATATTGGTATTTGATAGTTCGAGCTCAGAGGCAGAGAGAAGATTTCCAGATGCGACAATTAGGCAGCAGCGTATTTGCTAGCGTACCTCTTTTTACATTTCGTATTTTTACTGGTTTTTATCTTACTGCCACAGGCGACTTCGGTTGTAGCTCTTTTGGATATAGTGGGGATTGCTTTAACTGCTGCTAACTTTCGTACTCTGCGTGACATCGCACGAGCAGGGCATAGGTGACTTTTGTTTCATTTGTTCGAAGAAGCGTTTACGAACACCAAATTTTATTGCCTAAGTTTGTGCCTAGGATTGCATCAGACTAGCCGCCTCGATCCCAGCCTTTTACAGAAAAAAAAGACGCCTGTCTTTTGTTCAAACTAACTGTGGGGCGATTTTTATCTCAAAAGATATAAGCTTGTGTACCCACAAAAAGTCTTGATTCTCGCCGCGTATAGCTACAATCCATGATAAAAAATAAAAATAAATCATAACTCTTTTGAAAAAAAATATTATAAATCAGATATACTTGATTTAAATCAAACTTATGCGATTTAAATCACTTTATTTAAAAAAATGTATAATTTTTTATCACTAGATGTGTTTTCTTTATTTCGCTGCCTGATAGGAATCTTTTCGGGTTAATCATTCTATGCTTTAAATACAAAATTAACTCCCATGGGAAGCAGACACTGATGAACAAGCGGTAAACATGAAATATGTTCAGTATTGTTTTTAGCGAAATTGTTTGACTTATATCACCATAGCCAAATTGGTGCGATTTAAATCATGATTTATAATTATTTAAACAACGACGATTTAAATCACAATTCAAACCATCGTTATTTTTATCACCACCCTGCTACAAGCCATCACATCAAGCAAAGCACAGATGTCACATTTCGGCTAACGTAACCTCTTCTTGGCATCAACAAACCTGTCTACTCGAAATTCGATTAATTGTTTCAACCTATTACTAAACCAGACCGAGAGCATGTTTAGAATCTTGCATGCTGTCACCACGATTTCTCAGCAGTAAGAATATGAACTAAAACCTCGTTTTAACGGTGATGCTAAATTAGACTGAACATAGCCTGTTGCAAAGGACGCTGTATGAAGATTGGCACACTAACTCCTTTTAATTACACGTCGTTAACCTTCGCTACTTTATAATTAGGTCAACTCCGCTTGAGGCCACATCGATTGCGTAGTAATTGTAGTTGCGTAATTAATTTTTTTCGAAATTAGTAAGCATAAGCTCTTCAAAGAGTCTGTGCAATAGATTTGGTACAAGCGCATGAGCACAGTCAATGAGAATAGTACTTATAAAGAGTCCTACTGTTGTCAGCTGTCATCCCTCATTAAAGTACATTTGGGTCACGGATTAAAGTAATTACAGATATGTAGCCTTCATTTAGGACACCAAAATACTTTTGCAAACATTCCTGTAGTGAATAATTTTCTGGTTATGCAACAAGGAAACTAATTATCGGCCGTTTTTTTTTTCAATATATCTCATGTAAGCGTAGGACACGTTACCGAACGCAAGTAATTAATTCTAAATACATTTGATCAGAAGCGTTCAACTAGATTAGTTGGAGATAAAACGTATTTTAATCAAATAGTGCGAAAGTATAGTGCATTTAAATTTGCATGAGTCGTCATGCTATTCTTAATACTGCTTTGAATAAATATTTTGTATTGCTCACTGCAGCCGTTGACATGTGTATGAGCAAGCGCGTGCGTGGCCGAGTGGTTACCGCGCTTGACTTTCGTGCGGAGGCCCAGGGTTCGATTCCTGGGAGCTCCGCGAATTTTGTTTATACTTTCAGTTTATTATTCTGGTGAATTCGAGAACATTATTGTTTATTCTAGGCCCGAAAGTTCTACGCGTCGAACCTTCCACGCCGATTATTCCAGAAGCCCACGCGTGTACATGAGGGGCTTCGCGTGGCGAGCCAAAGTCAGTTTCGCCTCAGCGTTCGATCTCTGCTGCTTCGCCGCCTTCGACGCCCGCGACGCTCTGTTGTTCTCTCTCTGTTTCCATTTTATTTTTGGGCACAAGTTCGCCCCATTAAACGTTTAGTTTATTCAGTTATTCGCAGCCTCATCACTTGTCCTTCGTGACATTTTGGTGGAGGTGCGGGGTACCGCATGTCCGTGAAGCGCACCCTCCAAGTTCCCGCAGTACAAGCCCGAACCCAAGCTCCGGAGGACCCGACGAAGACCAGATCGAGGCCCGGTTCAGTCGTCGCACCCAAGGCCTACCCCCGGAATTCGGACTTCTGCCACCCAGGACCAGGCAGCCAACGAGGCCGACAATGGACGACCAGCAGTCGCAGACCCCGGCCGCTTCTAACATCATTTACCTGCCCGTCACACCACGGACTCCGACGCCCTTCCACGGTGAAGCTCACGAAGACGTAGAGGACTGGCTGCATCATTATGAACGTGTAGCCCGCCACAACGGATGGACGGATGAGCACCGCCTCCAGAACCTCTACTTCGCGCTGGAAGGCACCGCGAGGCACTGGTTTGAAAACCACGAAGCCTCCTTTACTTCGTGGGAGCCATGCGCCGCCGAACTGAAGCGGACGTTCATCAACTACCACCGTCGGCAGCGAGCGGAGGACCTTCTTCGAACAAGGGTGCAGGGCCCCACCGAAAGCGTGACCAGCTTTGTCGAAGATGTCCTGCGTCTAAGTGCCCGGGCCGATCCGGAAGCCACCGAGGAGAAGAAACTTCGCGCTCTCATGCGTGGGGTGAAGGGTGAAATTTTCGGAGGACTGGTACGCAATCCCCCGACGACTGTCAATGGTTTTGTTACCGAAGCCACCAATATCGAGCGCGCCCTGACAGCCCGAGAAAGCCACTACCACCGAATCGCCGGCGCGCCTGCTGCTCCATCTGCCGCTGCTTCCCTTCTCGACCTGAACACCAGCGGTGTCGACAGCTTTCGGGAGATCGTCCGTGAAGTCGTCCGGGAAGAACTCCGCAAGATACTCCCCACTGCGGATCGGCCGACCTCACTGTCGCTCGCTGAGGTCGTCCGAGAGGAAGTTCACCGGGCCTTCCAACCTGAGGTTCCGATCAACACGACGACCGGACACCGGAGCAGACTACTCAGTCTCGAGTGGGAGGCTCTCTCGCCGCCTACGAAGAGCGACAACGCCGTGGGAAGGCCCGCCAGATACGAACCGCCGGTGGGCACCATCATCACACCAGCTCGCGGAGATGCACTGCCCGCGTCGAGATCCACGGTCGAGACCTGCCCTGTGAACTTCGTCGTTCTGCAAGACTGTGCGAGGGACGTTAGATCTGGAATTGACTTTCTCTGCGAGTATGGCGCCTTCATCGACCTCGGAGCGAACCGGTTGACGCTACGAAGCCTGTTTCACCACAGGAGGAACCCCATAGCTACTTCATCCGCGGTCCGAGTCCTCGCAAGCCACGTGAACTTACCGCCGCGGTCGAGTGCTTTCGTGCCCGTCGGGGTCACCAAAGCTTTCTGCGGCGAAGTTCTGCTCGAGGAAGCCTCCAGTTGCTCCTAGGAAGAGGAATCGGCGTCGCAAGAGGTGTGGCTGAACTCCAGGATGAGCGCACCATGGTCCTCGTGACGAACTTCCGACAAGAAACGCAACACCTCACGAAAGGTGCCGCTGTGGGCCACGTCGAGGAACTTCGAAACTCCGCCGCAATCGCCGTGATCGCTGACGAATCATCGCCACCTCAGCAAGACATTGCGCCGCCAGCGCAGCTCGACATCGACCCGAAGCTTCCAGGCCCGAAACGACGACAGCTGATTGACCTCCTCGCCGAATACAGCGACTGCTTCGCGAAGTCGTCGAAGGTGCGCCAAACCGCCGTTGCGAAGCATCGCATCGTTACCGAGGACGACGCGCTCCCTGTGCACCGATCGCCGTACAGAGTCTCCGTAAAAGAAAGGAGGTCATTCAAGAGCAAGTGCAAGAAATGCTGAACGACGACATCATCCAGCCTTCAAGCAGTCCGTGGGCCTCTCCAGTCGTGCTTGTCAAGAAGAAGGACGGAACGCTTAGGTTCTGCGTGGACTACCGACAGCTGAACGCGGTAACCAAGAAAGACGTCTATCCACTCCCCCGCATCGATGACACACTAGACCGGCTGCGCCACTCCCGGTACTTTTCATCGATGGATCTGAAGAGCGGTTACTGGCAGATCGAAGTCGACGAACGGGACCGAGAGAAGACAGCTTTCGTCACGCCGGATGGACTGTACGAGTTCAAGGTGATGCCCTTCGGACTATGCACGGCGCCAGCAACTTTCCAGCGTGTCATGGACACCGTACTGGCAGGACTGAAGTGGCAGAGCTGTCTTGTCTACCTTGACGACGTCGTTGTGTTTTCAAGTGACTTCGACGAGCACTTGCGACGACTCCGAGCTGTACTCCAAGCCATACAGACCGCACGACTCACCCTTAAGCCGTCCAAGTGCCGGTTCGCCTATGACGAACTGAAGTTCCTAGGCCACGTGGTTAGTAATGACGGCGTCCGCCCAGACCCCGAGAAGACTCGCGCCGTTGCGGCATTTCCAGCGCCTTCAGACAAGAAGGCCGTGCGAAGATTCCTTGGACTTTGTGCCTACTATCGACGCTTCGTTCGGGATTTCGCAAGAATTTCCGCACCGCTCACAAAACTTACGAAGGACGCCGAGAAGTTCGAATGGGCCGAGGAGCAACAGCACGCATTCGACGAGCTGAAGCAACGACTCCAGACTCCTCCTGTTCTTGGACACTTCGATCAAGATGCGGAAACCGAGATTCATACGGACGCAAGTAACGAAGGCCTTGGCGCGGTACTGGTTCAAGTGCAAGAAGGCACCGAGCGAGTCATCGCCTACGCCAGTCGGACACTGTCCAGGGCGGAGAGAAATTACTCCACGACTGAAAAAGAATGTCTGGCGGTCGTCTGGGCCATCACGAAGTTTCGCCCGTACTTATACGGGAGCCCTTTCCGCGTTGTCACGGACCACCACTCGCTCTGCTGGCTTGCGAACCTAAAGGACCCTTCAGGACGTCTCGCTCGATGGAGCCTCCGACTGCAGGAGTTCAACATGACTGTGGTCTACAAGTCAGGCCGCAAGCACAGCGACGCCGATTGCCTGTCCAGAGCCCCTGTCGAGACATCCTCCGGTAGCAGCGACGACGATGACGACGAGTGCTTCCTAGGCGCGGTGAACACCGACGACATGGCGCGACGTCAAAGAGACGATCCTGAGTTGCGCGCCCTAATCGAGCACCTCGAAGGACGAGGGGGTACTATCCCCCGTGTCTTCTTGAGAGCCCTGCCGACCTTCGTCCTCCGACAAGGTGTGCTTTACAAGGAGAACTTCGGAGACAACAGCTCGCCATGGCTGCTGGTAATCCCTGCCGACCTTAGAGAGGAGATCTTCCAAGCCTGTCACGACGACCCAACGGCTGGGCACCTTGGCTACAGCAGGACGCTCGCCAGGATTCGAGAAAAATACTACTGGCCAAGGCTACCGAAGACCGTTCACCTCTACACTCGATCATGCCACGAGTGTCAGCGACGCAAGAAACCGCCGACGAAGCCGTCAGGACATCTGCATCCGATTGCTCCCCCGTCTACGCCGTTCCAGCAGATCGGAATGGATTTACTTGGCCCTTTCCCGCCGTCAACGTCGGGAAACCGCTGGATAATCGTCGCCACAGATTATCTCACACGGTACGCCGAGACGAAAGCCCTTCCATCAGGTACGGCTGTGGAAGTCGCCAAGTTTTTCATCGAGTCCATTGTCCTCCGGCACGGCGCCCCCGAAGTCCTCATTACCGACCGTGGATCATCGTTCATGGCCCAGCTGACGCAAGAGATCCTTCGTCTCAGTGGCACCGGCCACCGTCGAACCACTGCGTACCATCCGCAGACAAATGGACTAACAGAACGGCTGAACAAAACCATCGCCGACATGATCTCAATGTATGTCGACGTAGAGCACAAGACTTGGGACGAGGTGTTACCCTACGTCACATTTGCTTACAACACGGCGGTGCAAGAGACGACAGGAGTAACACCGTTTCAGCTGGTGCATGGCAGAAAAGTGTCGACCATGCTCGACGCAATGCTACCCCACGAGCCAGCTGACGATGGGATACCCGACGCCCAGGTGGTTGCTCAACGAGCCGAAGAAGTTCGCCAGCTCGCCCGACTCCGAATTCAAGATCAACAACGTGTCGACGCTACCCGGTACAACCTTCGCCGGATCGACGTTCGCTTCAAGCCCGGAGACCGTGTGTGGGTTTGGACCCCAATACGACGACGCGGTCTAAGCGAGAAACTCCTGAAGCGCTACTTCGGACCCTACAAAGTGCTTCGCCGACTCGGCGATCTGAACTACGAGGTGATGCCCGACGGAACACGGACTTCATCACGCCGCCCTCCACGACCGGAAGTCGTCCACGTCGTGCGCCTCAAGCCGTACTACGCGCGATAAGACTGTGAACTGTGATCTCGTGCAACGCTTGATAGGATTGTGTTTTGCCAGCCTCCGTATTTTCCCATTCTTTTGTTTGTCTTGCTCTGTTTTGTTGCCTTTCACGTGGCATCGAGACGATGCCTTTTTAAAGGGGGAGTAATGCCACGCGCGTCGGCGAGCAAGCGCGTGCGTGGCCGAGTGGTTACCGCGCTTGACTTTCGTGCGGAGGCCCAGGGTTCGATTCCTGGGAGTTCCGCGAATTTTATTTATACTTTCAGTTTAATGTTCTGGTGAATTCGAGAACATTGTTGTTTATTCTAGGCCCGAATGTTCTACGCGTCGAACCTTCCACGCCGATTATTCCAGAAGCCCACGCGTGTACATAAGGGGCTTCGCGTGGCGAGCCAAAGTCAGTTTTCGCCTCAGCGTTCGATCTTGCTGCTTACGCCGACTTCGACGCCCGCGACGCTCTGTTGTTCTCTTTCTGTTTCCTTTTTATTTTTGGGCACAAGTTCGCCCCATTAAACGTTTAGTTTCTTCAGTTATTCATCGCCTCATCACTTGTCATTCGTGACCGTATAAACGGTTCTTTATTTATATAGAGCACAAGGAACAGGATGACACATGTGAGTGTTTGGTCCTAATCTTCGCAATAAAAACGATATCAATTACCCTGGAAGGAAAACAAATATACTAGTCAATTCATTACTTTAAAATGACTAATTTCATTACTTCCACAGTGATAAAAAAGAATAAGCACTTAGCGCTACTTGCTAATGTAATCTCTCTTAGAAATTTGATCACTTGCATCGCCCACCGTACAGATTTTCATACCTACATATAAAACTATGTGCGTAAAATTTGGAATTTTGCTATTATAATCAAATGAACTGAAATCATGATTGTTCCTGTAAAGCTAATAACTATTTTTTTATTTTGATGTTTTGCTTTTGACAGCTTAGTCTTATGTCAACATTTTTCTTTTTCCTTTGTTATTGCATGCCTGAGGTTCTAGTCGTTGATTGAATATGACTGCTACTTTTCCTCGCGTGTTTCCATAATAATTCCGAGGTACGTATCAGGAAAAAAAACATACTGAGAGTTTTACAGTACACAAGAGACCAAACCACATATTTTACGGATCATAGACCGCGGACTATACATCCTTAAAAATTTTACGCGAAATATCTACAGGCGCAGATTCTACAGGAATTTTATTTCCAAGATGGTTCATTACAACGAGACGTGAGGAATTTTGTGAATGAAAGATTATTCTGACGATGATTTATGTATGATACAAGCTTTTTAGTAAGTTAGGAAAGCAGATATTTGTAAAGATGTGCTGTGGAGGACAAATTTTATTTTCAGATTAGTCACACAGTGCGGACTATGCACGCGTGCGGACTCTTGACCGGCTGTGGACGATCTAAGCGAACAATTTTATTTTTAAGCCCAAACTTTCCCTCGCGGAATACTCACCGTGTGACGGAGACCACAGAGTCCTGAAAATACGGCATAGCTTTTGCCCCCAGAGACCTGCCGTCTCGCATCTTTGGCAGCGGTGTCGTTTTAAAAGCTCCGCATTTCAAGCCCCATTACGATCGCCGTCAGCCCGAGCGAACGCGGCAAGCTGCGTGCTCCAAACACAAGCAAGAGACCGAGAAAAAAGGAAGACCCTCGAGCGCCCGCCAAATTGCAAAACAAATCAAAACTATCCTAGAATGCATGCCCGCAGCCCGAGGAGCCGAGAGCAAAGTGGAATGACGCTTGAAACGAACACGCGAGAGATAGAAAAGATAATACGAGAACGGAGGCTCCTCGAGTCAAAAATCACGCATAGGTCGTCTCTGTTTGTTCGCTTCGAGCATGTTTCCGTATGTGCTTGCGTGTGTTTGCGTGCGCTTGTGAGTGTGATTGTGAGTGTGAGTGTGAGTGTGAGTGTGAGTTTGAGTGTGAGTGAGTGTGAGTGTGAGTCTGAGTGTGAGTGTGTGTGTGTGTGTGTGTGTGTGTGTGTGTTGTGTGCGTGCGTGCGTGCGTGTGTGCGTGCGTGCACGTGCGAGTGTTATGATTGTTGATACTTCGCGCGTGAGACTGCATGTCCGAAGAATGTAAAAGTTAATCATCACACTCGCACACACGCACGCGCACAAACAAACACACACACGCATATATGGACGAGCGCACGCAAACTCACAATCAAACAAGCAAACAACTATGCAGACACGCACAGATGTTCTAACGTACTCAAGAACACATGCACGCATGTTCGCCGTCAGGAACGGGAAAGTACGTGAACGTTGGCTCACTGTGATCCTCCGGTATTTGTTCGCGTGACTTGGACATTCGTCGCTGTCACTAACTTCGATAGCACTTATGTCATAGAGTAATATAGTAAACTTAAAGAGAGGACACAAGCGCGGTTTCGCGGCCCAGATACGTGCGTCTACTACCCTCCGCCAGGCGGCGCTTTTGAGTAATGTGTTTTACATTATTTTCTTTAAAAGTATTTCTTTTTAAAATTGTCACACCCTAGTTATATTTAACATATTTAAAAATATTAAATAGTTTTCAAATACTACGTCACAATCACGTGATGTATGGCGCTTGGTATAGTCTATGATGGCGTCTCCGCATGGTTGGCATGGGTGCCGTCTGCCCTTCTCCCCACCGTGCTTCCTCAACGCTCTTCGGTCGCCTCGCAAGCAACGAGGGGACGCATAACCACTCGCGTTCTCGAAACGTTCACCTTGAGTTCGTGCTTCATGTAGCCGAGCAGCTTCAGTTCTTCGTTTTCGCGCCGTAATTGGCGTCAGGTCGTCAGGTCCTACTTCTTTGAACAGAAGGTAAGTTCTTTGCAACTTTATATTTTGCGTTGGTTAGCACAAAGATAGCGTAAACGGCACGACAGACGACACTTCTTTCACACACTTGTGTTGATCCGTCACGCGTGCGATAAGTTTTTGCTGTATTGTGACGCCGATCGAGCTATATCATCTTGTGACATGTCGGATTCACTTTTCGTTTATTTTTTCGTCAGCCGATAGTTTTCTGCCTTCGATATAAACTGCAGGAACGTGTCGTTGAGCTTGGATCCAATAGATGATGGACTTTAAGCTCTTCGTCGCTTTTTCCCCGCTGAATCAGGTGATGCCCTACGGAAGTTACTGCTGCGTGCTCTGGTGCGCCAACAATGGAAAGACAAATAAAAAGCCAGGTGTTAAGTTTTTCCGGATTCCACGTGATTCAAGGTACGTATATATTTCGATTCAGTCCTTACTTAGACCATTTTCTGGAAGCAAACACTCAGTATAGCTGAGAAAAGATATTTGCAAAGACAACATACTTTTTTTAAATATTCTTCTTTACAGTACGTATGGCAAGTCAAGAAAACTTCCAAATATTTCGGGGCTAGATAGATGGTGTTGTCTGAGTTACACACCACGTTTAACAAAAACAAAAGGGTAAAAAAATGAATATTTTCAGCAAGAGCAAACTTTCACAAATAGTTTGCAAATGACACCCATAAAGTGATGAAATGACAACCAGCCAAAAATTTCTTTGATATAACTTTAGCATGAATACAAAGACACCGATCTCTTTCATGTTGCGTGACCGGGTGGGTTTCAAATTCATGACCATTGTTTGTTTGCCCATATAGTACTGCACTGTAAAAAAGAAAAAAAAACTATCGGAGGGGATATACAACCGTGAACTTTGCGAAACGCGAAGGTTTCACTTAGCGGTGGCATTCAAAACTTCCGATATGCAAAAGAGCAGGGCTCACACATTTGCAGTTTATATCACCCGTTCAATGAATGTAACATATGTAGTAAGTACAATGATTTTTTCAGGTCAAAGACATGGGTACGGTATGCTAACCGCCCTGAGCTCATAGGAAAGACCGCCACACAGCTCAATGTGGGCTACCGCATGTGTAGTGAACACTTCACTACAAAAGACTTTATGGATCCTGGACAGACGAGACTTACCAAAACTGCTGTCCCTACTGTTCGACCGGCAATAAGTAGGCTCTCTGCAACAACACAAGGTAATAACTTTTCTTTGCTGGCAGATTGTAACAGGTTCCAATTTTATATTTTTGTTGTAACCAATGCTAGCTCTACTTTATCGGTGCCACCTGCCAGCATGATGTTAATGCTGCTCCCTGGCACAGTCTCGATTGTAAAATCGGCTTTAGTTTTGTTTAATTAGTTGCCACACAACTGTTGTATTTCCAGTTATTTTATTGTTTTGTACATTATCTTTGTAACATCTTAGCCCTATGCATAGCATTACTTTTCAGTGGCAATGACAGCCCAAATTAGTTGAAATAATGTTACTACAGCCGGAGGTCACTCTGCATTAAAACATGGCAATTTGTGTCCTCCAATCGAGTGTTCTGCCAGTGCTGTATGACTTCTGACATGGCATGTTTGGTGTGTATCAGTCAGTGGTGATGCACACCAAATACAATATACAGCCCCTGTTTATATCGAATTTGGCAAGAGTAGAGGATCGGACTTTCACCATTCAAAGTAGACTTTTGACGTCCATGTTTAGTGTGAGCGTTTGCTCCACATGCTGCTTCGTTTTCGTGCTCAACAAGAATATGACATGGAGGGCCACAGAACGTCACCTTCCACTGGTGCTCATGATAAGCCCATTTATTTTAGAACTGATGTCCATATCTAAGATGCAAACCTTGTTCAACAGCACCGGTAGCCACAAGAAGAAACACCCGGTATAAGATCAAGATCTTGACGCGTCAAGCAGCCTTTTACATTTGCATGTGTGAACTTTGTGTCGAATATTTATTGATATCTTTATTCACATATCTGGGGCATTTTGCACAGCTCCAGTCAGATATTTAGGTGTGTGCTTTATATGAAAAAGCGTGGCACATGCAGCATATGCCTTCCTGTGATTTTGTGTTTGTTTTGATTTTCATGATCAAGGATATTGTGTTAAGCAATGTTATCCTGGCTTTCGGTTTTTGTTGTGCCTGCTCGTAGATGTTGCACTTGTAAAAACAACATCTTTTCTAGATCCTGAGATCCATTTTGCAGCATATCAGTTTTCATTCTTCTCACATTCCGAAAGACGTGCTCATTGTTCGGCCATGTCTCGCCTGATGCAAGTTTTAGGCTATGTGAATTGGTGTTTTGAATTGCGTACAAATTTGTTTCTTGCTGTATGTAGTGTGCGTGGCGTTCTGTTCTGATTGGTAATGATAAACACATTCTATTTATTGATACACTTGCTTTTCATGTGTAAGCAGTCGTGATAGGAAAAGTAATTGCTCACTCTGTTCACTTCCGAAACTGTTTGGTACGGTTCGGTTAGAAATCATTATGTAAATTTTTCTATTTGCAAGAATACCTTATATTTCTTTTATATCTGATTGTAATAATGAGAGTATTAGTTTCTTGCAGAACATAATGTGCTTCATATCTTATTTGCTTGTTCATATGTGTTCATGAATGTGGTCGAAATAAAGAGATTTGAACCAAATGCTCTTGTTGCTTCAAATAGAGCAGACGCCATGGACACCGTGGGTGCTGTAAAACTAAAATAAAGGTTTTACAGTAGAAAGCAAATGTATTATTGTAAAGACAGTTAATAAAAATATAGAGTAGGCGAGCTGCTGGATATAATTAACCCGAGACTGGGCATCTAGAGGGCACAGGAATGTGGAGGGGGGGGGGGGGTACGACGATGCCTAAGCGCGCCCCATTCGAAACCGAAACTCCCTACACCGGGAACACCTAAGCACGTCCAATCCGAAACCGAAACTTTCTATACCGGAAACCGACGCGGAAACGGAGTAACGTCTCCTAACATCCGCTAGGAGCGGTAGCTGTCAGGCGGGCTAAGTGGGCCGCTGGGCCCTATGGGCGTGTCCGCTCTTTAAGTTTACTATATCACTCTCATGCTTATGTAGACTAAAAAAAAATCACGGATGAGACAAAGCGAAAGATAAAATCTAAGAAGACGCCCTTACAGTATTTTGTTTCACCGTAAGCCAGAGCGCGTCAAAGGCTGGAATACATACAAACACGAACACACGTACTGAAAGTGAAAGGTAACGAGTGCTTGTCTGGTTTAGAAGATATAAGAAAACGCAACAAAAAGATTAGGAATTCCTTGACATTGCGCTTTTGATGCTGCTTGATTCGCTCCTAAAAATATAAAAAACTAAAACAGAAAACAAAAAAACAACAAGAGCAGAGCGCCAGGAATTCGGCTGCCACTGGCGCTCGAGGGCCCAATTATATTATTTATTTCTGAGACAACTGTCGGCCAGTCATGCCGCCCGCGTAGAGAGCCTGATGCCGAAAATGTATAGAGAAAGTAAAACAGCTGAAATTAATGGTGATAAAACACAAGAAGCGTGCACGGAAGCAACCGAGTTGCAATTACTGAAATTAACCGTATAACCCGGAGACCCCTTTTTTTTTTTTCGTAGACTGACTTTGAAATGCAGGACAAATTATTGCCAACGGAGTTGGATCACGTACCACAAGGTTTGGGCTTTGAGCATAAAAATATGCAATTACATACGTTACAATCTAGAGAATCAATCGACTTCGCTTTTTTCACTAATGTGATGAGATTGGACAAGGTTCACGACATTGCGCCTCAACGAAAAAAAGTCACAGCATATCCACGTGGTGAATGATGATGAGTGGGCGAAGCTCCGGAGTGAATCGTCGGTAAACCAGCGATTCTTCCGTTAATTCGCCCACTCATCGCCATGTAAAGACGTGAGAAACACTGTGTGTGTGTGTATACAAATCAAGTTTTAAACGACAACTCTTCGGCATACTCGTCAAAGAGCAGAGATGGAGTCTGCCCTTCGCCGGGTGCCACGTGGAGACTGTGCGTACCTTCGATTAGACCTAGGTCATCAGATGCAGAATGCACCGCCGTTCTCGCCGCGGTTATTGCCGCCACAGTGTCGACGCCGCAGGCTCCGTCGTCAAAGATCAAGGTATGCGCCATTGTGTTGAGTGCAATCACAGCCTGCATAGGATCTTCGAGATCGGTAACCTCCGGCGCCGGCTCGATCTCGTCGTCGTCCACGGCGCCGTCGTCTTGCACGTTTGCGAGGCGCCTCCAATCAATTTTGATTTTGAGGTACTTGTATAACGGAGAATGCTCGAGATGTTTGAGCCACTCGTGGATGTTACGTTTCTTAACGAGACCCCTCTTATACGACGGTTT
The DNA here is from genome assembly GCA_037355805.1 of Ixodes ricinus. Classification (NCBI taxonomy): domain Eukaryota; kingdom Metazoa; phylum Arthropoda; class Arachnida; order Ixodida; family Ixodidae; genus Ixodes; species Ixodes ricinus. Next base: position 64,277 of record JAZHYW010037842.1, on the reverse strand, counting down.
GCACACGAGCCGGCGCTTGAGATGAACGTCGATGGCCACGTCGTCCGGAATGTTCCGAGGTAAGCATTGCACCGTGGTGGGGACGTTTATCGGAACGTTAACCACTTGCCCCTTGATGCCATACTGTCCATTACCGTGCGTCAACCGCCTTATGCTCATGAACGGCAAACGAGGAGCGATCAGTCGTTCTTCCACAAGGTTCAGAGGAGGTAAGTGATCCGGTTTGGGTGGGTACGTGTAGCCGTAAGATACGCTCATTGGAGGCACCTTTCCCGCCACTAGCGAATCCTTGCAGCTATAGCAAATCTTGTACTCACCGCTGCTGGCAGGGAACTCGCGCTGCAGCACGGCGATGGCATTGGCGCGAGCCTGGTCGTTCTTTATGGAAGATATTGTGACTAGACTGTTTGAGAACCACAATCTATCACACACACCACAGCTATGGCCGAACGAAACGTCTAGAAAGTCTCGCTTAAACCGCGCGTCGGCACCTTCGGGCTGAGCTCGCCTGATGCGTTTTGCAGACGCCTCACGAGCTCTCGCTGCATCGGGGTCTGCCTGCCGATACGCGCGCTTTCTTGCCGCTTCCCGTTCCCTGACGTTCTGCAGATCCTCTTGGCGCCGCTGCCGTGCCGCTTCGGCTTCCCGCTCTCGTACGGCCGGATCTTGGCGACGCTGCCGTGCCGCTTCGGCTTCCCACTCTCGTACGGCCGGATCTTGGCGGCGTCGCCGAGCAGACTGACGACGCGATTCGGCTTCCCGCTCTCGCACGGCCGGATCTTGGCGGCGTCGACGCGCAGCCTGACGACATGCTTCGGCCTCTCGCTCTCGCACGGCTGGATTCTGTCTGCGAGCGCGCGCTGCCGCCGCCTTGCGCGCTCTCCGCTCCGCAGCCTTGTCTACTGCCTCCATCCAGCTAAACTACGAGCAGCGCCAAGAGCGAGTGCCTTTTATAACATGAGCTAAGCGCCATCTGTCATCTCTACATAAAGTTAATTCCGGAACACGCCATCTCTTGAGCCATTCATAAACTAAACCTCGAAGTGGCTACATACCCACAACTAGGAGGGACAGACCCACGCCTTAAGGAGCTTCGCCCCTAAAACAAGACTCATCATTTCATTTTCAATTCAAATTAAATTGAAACTGAAAAGTTGTTTTATGTTCTTACCTGATGCCAGGTAAGAACATGGCGTCGCGACATTTTTTTTCACGGATTTTATTGCTTTCTGTGCTACTCTGTAACTGGGACATCGGCAACCCAATTCCCTTGGAAATAAGAATCTTACCTAACATTGTTTTTGAACTGTTTAATTTTGAACGCAATCTGCATAAATTAACTCATTTTTTGATGCAATTGCTTTTAAAAAAATCTTTCAAAATGTTTTTCTTTTCTTTCTCTTTTGTTGCATTTGCCACATCAGCGATTGTCACCATGTGTTTTTGAACCTACTTTCTCGGGTTCGTCTTTATACCGCCAGGCGCTGTGGACATCTGATTCGCTCGGAAAGGCTGGGGATCGAACCTTCCACCACAGTTTTCTGTTCCAGCCGCCAGGTGCCGCCGATTTTGCTGCAGACTAAATCGACCTTGGAAATTTACAGATCGTTTAAAGGACATTACTTAAAAAACATATCTTTGACAATTTTGGGGTGAGCTCTTTGTTGTTCGCGGCGAGGACGGGAGTGTTGCGGACTAAGACATATAGAGCTAAATATCATGAAGTAGATTCCGTGTGTGGAGCTTGTGGGGAGGAGGAGGAGACGGCTGAGCACTTGATACTTCACTGTGAGGTGCTTCACCCTGTAGCAGCTGAAGAGGCGACTAATTTAACATGTGCACCGGGATTGAGGGATAGTGAGCGAAAAATAGACACGGGGAAGGTGGAGATAGCTAAGAAGAGATCATCCGACTGGTGGCATAGGTCGAAGGAAGGATGAATATTTTATTATTCTCTTCCAGGCGACAAGTAGGGCGGAAGGTATGTGCACCCGGTAGCATAGAGGCGCCACAGTAGTACCGGATCATATCATTTAAGAATAAATTTCTAGATGTTTAACTCTACGTTAAATAAATGTAAGAAAAAATAGAAAAAAACTGCCTCCGATTAAAAAGCCGCCCTCCGATTAAAAAGGTTCAGCCTCATCCACCCTCTCATCCATCCATTGCCAATTGTGGCGTACGTTTTTGGGCAGACTCCTCATAAAAGTCTGCTGCCTGACTCAACGTGTATTGCATCCGTCGTAAAAGCAAAACGTGCTTTTTGAGTGTTTTATTTTTTGTAGCGTGAGCTACACTGGCCGAGTTTGAGCAGTTTCGCGTCGCTGTCAAAGAGCCGTGCTGCGCAAGCACGAGGAGCAGTGACGTCACATGGCACACAGCTGGCGCGCCGGAACCGCCGCCGCCGCACGCTCCACCGCCGCCGCGCGCGCCTCGCCGGTCTGCGCATGCGCGAGGAGTAGTGACGTCACACGGCGCACAGCTGGCGCGCCAGCCGCCGCCGCGCGCTCGGCCGCCACCGCGCGCTCCGCCGCCACCGCGCGCGCCTCGCCGGTCTGCGCAATCCAGAGGAGTGACGTCATAGCCGCGGCAGACGCACTGGCGCCGCCCCGTGCCCAGCTGTGCGCCTCCGTTGCGCAGTAGCCAAGTCTGACGCTGCACCGGAGCCGCTTGATAGCGCCTTTCTTTTTGTGCGCATAAGCTCACGCTACGTATATCCTGGCATAGCCGAGCTAAGCCACCGCAATCTTTATTTAGGATTTTCCGAAGTAATAATTTTGACACTCAAGGGACTCGTTAGTAAATCAAAGTCCTACCTTGAAACTAAGAAAAGAACACTTTTTTTGGAAGCAGATATTATAAAAGTGGTAACCTTTCCGATATAACTTGGACCGGCTACAAGGGAATTCTATGCCTTTATAGGCGTGTTCCAAAATTAGCCCGATCTGTCCTGAGTAATGGCTTTCTACATTGACGTTCGAACATTTATTTGTGTCAAGCATCGCTTCATACGTGTTATCACCTGATTTGAACCGTGGAAGGAACTGAGTACTATTCACAACACCGAACCGTTCACCCACCGCATCCATCCGCGTGTTAGCCCTAACGTCCCCCTTCAATGGTTTCATTTTCGTGTGCCTTTAGGCCTAACCGTTTCCAATTAAGGCCACCGGGGCCGGGCACGCCGATGCGACGGACACGGTCCGAGCATAAAGAACACCGCGTCATGTCCGGCAACGGGAACATGGTTCGGGCGGGCAGTGCCGACGACACTGCACATACAGAGGGGAAAAAAGGGGGGGGGGAGGCATCACGTTGGCTCGTATTGATTGGACAAAAGCCGCCCCTCAGTTGTATGAGCCTCTCTCTCGGTCCTGTCTAACGCCGCCGGTTTTGTTCGCGAGATGTCGTTGGTATCGCTGTCACGCACCCGTTACCCGAACACAGTATCCTGCCCCGCACGTTGCCGGAAATACGAGACTCCCGGAAGCAAGAGGAAGTTCTCTGCTGCGAAGAGTGCGTGTATCTGTATACTTAATTACATATTTATGTACACTATGGTCACTTACAGCTTAAAGGCCGACCTACAAAATCATTCCCCACCAGAAGGTAAAATCCTTCTCGCCACTCGACTCATTTCCCTCTCACACTCTTAACTGGACGGCGGGGTGACTCCCTTTGTTGCTGCAACTTGAGGCCGTATAAGCCGGGAACTTATCCCGGCTCATCCAGCCTCAACAAATGGAGTACACCTCCGTCAAGATAGCAGTGGGAGAGGGGAAATGGGTTGGGTGGCGAGGAGGATCTTCCTACCTTGCGGAAAACTTTTTGTAAGTCGGGCTTTAAGCAACCCAGGGCGCCGCTTATTATGTTATCGGATAATGCCACACACATATTGGCTGTAGAGTGAGAATGAGATGCTCGGAACTTGCGACGCCCCGTACTTCTTAAGTAGTCAGAGAATATAATTAAAATTGTGAAACAGTTGTGAAAAAAATCCTAGTTTATGGGTGGATTGCGTCTAGGCTAATCAAATGTCTGTAGTGGAAAGTGACCCGAGTCTCCAGAAGGGGATGGTGGATTCAACACTTCACCCATGCGTGCGTTCCGCTTGTCTATTCACGCTACACGCGCCGTGAAGAGTTTTGGTGGACTTTGGTGTCGCTGTTGGGTGCTTCTTTACCAAAAACATCGGTGCGACAATACCTCTATAGCTTTCATTCGGCCTTTAAGCCGTAGTCGCACGGCTCGTACATCGTAAAGAAAGAAACGGACTTTCTCCGCAGACATGATGACAGAAATATCTGCGGACACGCCTCGAGGATGTTCGAAGCATGTTTGCTTCATACAGGCTTTGAACATGTCTTTAGACAGTCTTTGTATGACCAATTCCACGGGAGCGTGATGCAAGGAAGGATGGATGGATAGATGGATGTTAATGGATATACCCTTTGTAAGGGGCGGTAGATTGCGCCACCTAGCCTAAGAACACGCCTCATACAGTGTTTGTAGCCTGTCTTTTGTACGATGTATCTGCAGTGTGGCCTGCGGCTCCACGGAATCGTTGCGTGACCGTTATCCTGAGCTTCTACGCGTTATTCGAACCAAAGTCTGAGCACATATATGATCATCCCGTGTTGCTTCGAAAGTTAGGATTTCTCGTTCTCGTATAGGGAATAAACCATGGCCAGTTTCTTTTTATCTTCCAAATGATGGTCGACTTTGATACTTTTTATATAGCGTTCTACTGGAATTAACTTGGTACGATAATCGTTTTCCTTCAGCCGCGTCCCAGCGCCGTATCTTGTGAACTGCGTTATAAATACTCCCATGGGAAGGATTTTGTGACCCTTAAAAACGCAGCGCTCTCGTCGTTCATATTTTTGGAACCTTTTATTTCCAGCCATTCTGAAGCCAATTTCGATTTGTGGAAAACCCTGGAGGCACGGGCTTCGGCAACCGACAACTTATCCGCCGCCAGACAACATCGCGGCAGAGGCTATTCTGCCCGACAACGCCACGTGACACAGTGGCGCAACGCCGCGCAACCTTTACTTGCAATCTCAATGCAGCTTTTTTTACCCCCGCGTCCCAGCATCTGCCACTAAGTTCAAGGGCAAAACCAAACGAGTTTGTCTCTATGACGCAACACCCACCGGCGCAGTAATTTTGTCTTTGAGCAGCGAAGCATTCACGGTCGTTTCATTTCTCTTTTCTTACGCTCGTTGTAATATTTTCTTTTTCCTCACTACGGCTCGCTCTATGTGGCTGCAAATGTATTTCTCTACCCGAGCAGCAGGCTCATACATTGCCACAGTCTGAGAGGCCAGCACCCTTTAATGGCCATTAGCAGGGCCACCAACCGCGATTAACCTGTCCCCATGGGGACGTTAACGGGGAGGTTCGCGCGTAAAATGGAGAGGAGGCTGCCGATGCTGCTTTTTCTCCCCCTTCCTCCATACTGGCTGCCGCTCGGGCTACGATCCGGGTTTTGGATCGGACTCTGGCTGGGCTGCGGAGATTACGCGCGTGGCCAACTAATTACGGCCGCCTTGGGAACGTCCCATCATCTTGGTGCGGCTGGACGCTCAACGCGGTGCCATTTGATTTGGAAATCGTCTCTCCTTTCTTATATTTTGCGAGCGCTCACTGTTCTGAGACTCATTTCGTCTATCTCTCTTGCCGTCTTCTTTTGCGGCTATTTAGCAGTCTTTGTACCTGTCTATTCCGGCGTCTCAGATCGCTCTGTGGAGTCGATAGTTCTTTTCATTATTATCGAGCACACGGCAGTACTTCACACCACCTCTCTCTAGTTTGACCTGTTGACTTTTTAGTTTTGTATTAGTTGCGGTATTTTTTTAGGCTGGCAATGTAAAGGGCGTTTCTGAGAATCCAGGACACCGTGTTTTTCGGCTCGGGTAAATAAACCATGCGTCACAGGAAGGTGAAACACCGTAAGAATGTAACGCTAGCGGGTGGATTAGAGCGCAAAAGTTTTCGGGAACATGACTTTACCTGAATCAAACGATAATTGAGAAAGGCGACATTTCTCCGTGAGCCGAAGTCCATCTAAGCCTCATATTGTCAGAACAAGAAATAACATCGCGGGCGCCTGTAGCATCTATTTCAGCGGCAAAATTAAATCTTGTCCGCAAGAAAGAAAACAATATTGGCTATCTCGCTGACAAGTGTATTTCACGGATATAAATCCCACATGCGAAGGTAATTCCGTTCTTGTTTTGACAATGTTAGGCTTAGGTGGACGACGGTTTATAAAGAATTTTCCTCCTTCTTGATTATCTTTTGATCCAGGTACCGTCATGTCCTCAAACTTTCGCGTTCTATACACCATTCCAATATGTACGAGTCCTCAGCCCAGCTTTCGATCTCCTCAGCCCAGCACGTGCACGTTCGTCGCTTGGAAAAGCGAGTTATTCACGCACCATGCGCATGAGCACTAAAAATAGAACCGGCCTGGAGCGATGTGCGCGACGAAAAGCGTCGCTGTGGTCAACTCTCCACGAGTGGCCAAACCACGGGAAAAAGAGCATTGTCAGATTGTCAGCCACGACGGTGTCAGTTTCAGAATGCGATGGCTCCTAGATTCCACTGTGCTTCTCAAACACACTATAAAACTTGTCGTGACAAGTGAAAGTAAGTAGTTTAGGAGCCACTGGTTTCCCTCCGCCGAGAAGGCGTAAGCCGCGGACGTTCCGTGCGGAGTCGTCTGACTCGGAGCCTGGTCGCTCCGTATCGTGTCGAGGAGAGTACGCCATCTTGCTGTCCTACTCTCTGGCACTCCTCCGCGCGTCTTCCGTTTTCGGGGAACCAGCGAGATCGCGCGCGAGAGTCGGGTCTGCCTTCCTCCGAGTGGATCCCGGCCGTCTGGTCGAGGAGTCCTGGATTGGACTCCAAGCGACGGGTCGAGTCGCGGCGTACGAGCTCGCCCGACCGGCGAAAACTCAACTCTAGCGTTTCTCCTGGGTCTGACAGTCGGCGTCCCTTCCTCCTCGTGGACGTCCGTCTGCCGAAAGTCCTGGCCCGAACTCCTGCGCTGACGAGTAGCAGTGTGAGCTCGGACCACCGGCCGTGACACAGCTCGCAATACCCCTTTGGCTCTCAGGTCGGCGGCCGCTGCGGGCATTCTGTGTCCACGGCTCGCTTGACCACAGTGTATTGTTGGAGACCCTTGTTGCCCAATAAACGCTGTTGAATACCCGATCATCGTTGTTCGCATGGCGTTAACGAACCCGGCACGGCGACCGCCCTCGCTGGTAGCCGTCGGAAGCGCTGTGGGACGGGCATCGGGTTCTCCTTTAAACACCGGTACCCGGACGTAAAGGTACGCAATTCTTCCCCACAGTAGCCAGGGTAAAAACTCGTGACGTCACTGCAAGGCAAATTCTGGTCGTGACTTCACAGATGGAAGTCAAATTAGGGCGCCACCAAAACATTTCGGCGTTAATACCAACCGCTAGCGTAACATTCTTACGGAGGTGCAGCTTCTCCCGATTTTATTTAGACATACTGCAGGCCTTGAACAGGATCCTGCAGGTGCGTGCGTCAATAATTGGACGCGTGCCGAAAAATTCTGCATTATTTACTCGGGAACGGTCTGTACATCTGTCAAGCGCTTATCACCGAGGCAAGAAATGCCGACTGACTGGGCTGTGGGTGAATGCGAGACGTCTGATAAGTTGGTCGTTGCCTGATATTCTACAGAAGAGAGCAGCTGCACGTGCTCAGAGCACGTTCCACAGCCAAGTAGAGACAGATGGCAGCGCGCAGAAGGATAGTGTTTGAATGGGCTATAGACCGTTTTTTTGGACGGTTGTTATGTTGAAATATGGCGTAGTTGGGTGGGCAACACAGTAACGTAAATATTTTAAGCGCAACTCCGATAAAAAAAGTATGACCGATAAAAATGTAGAAGTATTGGTACGAACCCCTTGAATTAGCGCCTTCCAAACGGCAAATAAAGTGATATGCTTTTTTTGACCCAAGTCCGCTACGTCAAAACTCAACATAACAGCCGTCAAAAAAAGAAAAAAGAAAACGGACCATATAACTCTTTTTTTTTATTATTTAAGTGCCGCGTAGCCATCTCCTATGTTCTGGTATACAAGTTAAGGTGTTTGATCTGCACGCGCATAGATTCATGGCAGTCAATATTTTGGAACTGATCGAGCAGTGTTTTCAGCCCTTTCACTTTGAACAAGACCTTTCTTCTTCCACATGCGATTTTCTTTGTATATTAAGTTGGACCCAACCCCAACAAAAAAGTTAAAAAAACAAAAACATGGAACACTCTAATATAAAAATGCAAGCGAGGTACTTTTTAAATTTATGCCATTTTTGTATTTCTAATGAAACGTATTTTTCCACTATTTTTAACTAGTTACTTCAATTCCATATCCGGCAAATTGCGACTCGACTCGTTCCGTAGACTCCAGAGTTAATTATAGCTCATTTTTGCAGCCTAATGAATAATCCTCTTTCAGCGCCCACCGAGGAGTCGTCTTTCCTCGATCATTCGAACAAACCCTCTGTCAGCTCCATCGAATATATTGGTGATCTCCCGATTTGGCTGCCTATTTAAACTCTCTTATTATTCCTCAGTATATCATTTTTCGTGTGTCTCTGTTTTTTCGTCCTCTTCAGCCGGCTAGTTAGCCGCCCAGGCTAATGTCCTTTTTTATCCGACGTTGCCGCTGCTTTTCAATCAAGTAGAAACAAAAATTGCAGTGGCTTAGCTCGGCTATGCCAAGATATACATAGCGTGAGCTTAGGTTCAGCTGGTTATTCTTAGCTTTCCTGGTTGTCTAGGATTAGCTTGATTATCGTGCTTATTGCTGCTTTAATGACACACACATGGTATACGCATTATGTGACACATGTATATTTTTTTTTGCTCAACGTCTGGTTGCTTCTCTATTGCCACAAAGACGGCTCGGGGGTCAGTGTAGTAACAAGCTGCCGTCTCTATGGCCCCAACGCAGTATTTGGAATTGATTGTCTGTCTCTGATACACAATATCAATGGTGGTTCCCCTTTGAATCGTCTGTACAGTTGGAACACTGGCACGTTCGGCCACATCGTTTAGAACCGGTAGACCTGGTGGCATGGGCGGGGAACGATAACCATTTGTAACGCTGAAGAGTGGAATCTTCTGCTTAACAAGAAAGTTCTTGCACGTTGTACAAACCCGCGCCACGGTTTCACCCCCTCAGGCGGCGCCGCTAAACTCAACGTTTCACTCATGACACTACTTACCGGCGTCAAGTCTTTCATATGCCACAGTCTTTCAAACACGTCGCACACATATCGAAACGGATTGTTTACGAAGTCCGTCTCGAAGGTCCGAGTCCCACTGGCGCTTCCGCTAAGTTTCACCGTATAGTCAGTCAATCGGCGAGCCTTGACGTCATCGACGGCGTCTTGTTGCTGCTGCTGCTGAGATGGTCGGGCACGTCGCTCAGCCTCCTGGCGACGCCGCTTTGCTAGACGTTCCTCCCTTTGCTCGGATGCCTCCGCAGCACGTTTAGACGTCTTCAGTTTGGTCTTCCTACGCTCAACCGCTAATTGCCGGGCAACTACTTCGGGATCCGAGTTAAGCTTCGCCGCTCTTCCGCACCGCTGAGGAGCGATTTCGCTCTCCTTCTCCATAGCTATAGGTCTCTTTCTCTCGGCCAGAGGGAGCTGTAGCATTCACGAGACGCGACCACAAACAAAGCGCTTCCGATAGCGTCCGCGAGACGCGACCATTTAATGGAGACGTGAAGCGGCGTCCTAGCGTTCAATCATGTTCACTCCACGGGCGTAAACTAGCGTCTGTATAACTTCCCTCGGCGTCTGCTCGCGTCTGTCGCGGCTATGACGTCACTCCTCCGGAATGCGAAGACAGGTGAGGCGTGGCGCGGTGGCGGCGGAGCCCGGGGCGGCGGCGGCTCCGGCGCGCCAGCTGTGCACCGTGTGACATCACTCCTCCTCGCGCTTGCGCAGACCGGCGAGGCGCGCGCGGCAGAGCCGTATATGTAGAGAGTTTGGCCATTCGTTGGGAAGTATAGGAGACAAATGCGGAGGCGCCATTGGCCGAAAGCGGGCTGGGCGTGTTCCAGGGCGTCTTCAGAAATTCGAATGTGACCAACCAGAAGCCGGAAATAATGCCCTGGCGGTGGTCGCGAGAAACAAACCTGATAACTGCATTGGAGTAACTCTCAATGACTGAAAATATGGTACACGTGATGTTTCAATCACGCTCATCCAAATTGATGGTGGAAGAGTGCGACAAGCGGAACGATCGACATAATCCGTACGCCAAGCGCCAAGGGCCGGGAATCTGCCGTTCGAGCGGTCACACTCTGTCCGAGCAAAACAGAGTTAAACCGCGCACACGTGCACCCTATTTTCTACCACAAAGGGTTATTACACTTCACTCTTACGCGCTTATTAAAACCATTTACGAACATAGACCTTTGATCAGAGCTGTTTCTCGCTACCACCACTAGGGGATTCTTTTCGGCTTCTGGTCGGTCAAGAGAGCATGCCAAGCCCTCTTTCCGAGTCTGCCGCACGCCCTGGCTCTGCCCGCGCCTCCCATTGACCAAACTCTCTACATATACGGCTCTGGCCCGCGGTGGCAACGGAGCCTGCGGCGGAGGCGTCTCCGGCGCGCCAGCTGTGCGCCGTGTGACGTCACTGCTCCTCGCGCTTGCGAAGCACGGAGCACGGCTCATTATGCGAGCCACGCGAAACTGCTCAACCTCGGCCAGTGTAGCTCATGCTACAAAAGAAGAAGGCTACTCCCTTTATTGGGGTGTCTGGTTGCCCTTCTCTCTCATCATCTCATCTTTTTAGTTCTGATTACGTCTTTTATCCCCTGTCATAACGTTTTACGCATCTTTTACAGCGAAGCTGTTAATGGCTAGTGTTCCGCGGATTTTTCGTGTGCAGTGACTAAACACTCTACGCTCGTCCCGCCGCACGCGCCGCACGCCGCACGCCGCACGCGCACACCTTCGCTGTATAAAATATTCGTAGTAAATAACCAAATTAAAGCCTTCACAAACGTGCCTGCAAGATGTCATTTGTTTTAGGATTTTGCTTTAGAACAGTGACTGCTGCCATAGCCTCCTACATACTGACAAAGCCTGGCAAATCGCCACGAGAAGTAGCCCCCTAAATGGAAAAGGGGGAGCGGCAGACAACGAATGAGAGGAGAGCCACGTGACTGGCGCCCTGCTGCGGCGAGACGCCAAAACACACTTCTCCCGAGCGAACAAGAGTGTTTCGGGTCCTCGCCGCTACAAAAGCTGTGCGCTGACGTCCAGGTTCCCCGAGAAATGGCTCTTTGATGCTCTGTGCTACCGGATCCTCAGCGCTCCAAATCTGCGACCGGGAGCTCTACTACCTCTGTCGTCGAACTGCCAGGCGTTTTTGAGTATAGGGGATGCTATGCTGCTGCAGATGCCGGCACGTGCGGCGCGTGTAATTCCCTGTATTCTCCTTGATGCTTGGGTAATTTAGCAATAAGTCTATTCAGTATATTAGCTTATTAATAGGCACCATTTTTAAGATAAGTAGACTCTCCGGTAGATAATAAAGGTTTCTCAAAGATTTGCCGCTGTGCGAGCTGCGTCGGTCATGTCTACGCTCGCACCGCCCTCTCTCTGTCGTCCTTCCAAGCGCTTGCGTGCCTCGTTTTCTTTCCTTCCGTTCTCCCGGGGTGGTAGTCCCGTCGCGTGTGTCTAGTTTCCTCCGGCTCCTTGGGGCGGGTCTGTGTTGTGTGCTAAACAGTTTTTCCGGTCATACATCTTCCAAGAGTGGAATGACTCATGATATTTTATCCCTAGTTTGTATGGAGCGGCGACTGCCCTCGCAAATAAAAAAGAAATTAAAGACGTTTACAATTCTTTGCAATACGAAATTAAAGCGCAAATGTTGAGGAGGAGGAAGGGAGGGTATGTCCCTCCTCCTCCGTACCATTCCCTCCTCCTTCTCTCCCCTGCTGCTCCTCCTCGCTCTCCCCTACTGCTCATCCTCTCTCCTCCTATTCTCATCCTCTCCTCCTCCCATTAAATTTCCACGCTAAATGTAGCGGGGAAATTGACGTCACGTGACCTCAACACCAATTTAGTTTGGTCGCTAAATTTACCCCAAAAAATGACGTCACCCATAAACAAATTCATTTTCTCCGCAAGATTTAGCGGTCAACTTTCCCGTTAAATCTAGAGGAAAAAAACAAATTTAGTCATGGGTGACGTGACACAAAGTTATGTTAGCGTGCACGTGGAAAACAGACACGCAAATCTGGCTCCCGTAGGGTGCCTCTACAGGAACTCTAGCTTTACCTTTTCCATTTCGGCGGCCGCTTCTCGTGGCGATCTCCCAAGCTTTGTTAGTATATGGGAGACTATGTCACTGCACACGAAAAATCCACGGAACCCTGGCCATAAACAGCTTCGCTGTAAAATTTAACACCTGTGCCATTGTTTGACTCTTTTCTCCCTTACTCACCTGCTCTCTGCTGTTATCTAGGGTGCTGTCTCCCTACCCTTTCCCTCCTTCGTCGAGGTGAACTAAAAATAACCATTTCACACTCAGACCGGAGCGGACGCTACGTACGATTCGATGGAGCCAATTAAACAGAGCCGAAAGCACATCGCCATGAATATCGACGGCTTCGTGTGTTTTGAGATATCGCCGGCTAAATTAATCGCGCGCGCACACACACACAAAAAAGGCTCAGGATTGTGCACGGCACATTGACTACGCCCAATTGGTTTAGCGGTTGATAGGAAACGCACAAACACGATGGATGGATGGATGGATGTTACTGAGTATACCCTTTGTAATGGGAGGTAGCTTGCGCCACCTAGCCTAGGCCAAAGGTGCATCGTCACGAGCGCCGTGACGATGCCCTCTTTGATGCGGCTTGATTGGCACCATCGGATCGTGTCATCGGCATGTGCTCGGTCTTAGAGTATGGGAATACGAGTGCTACGTCAGGGCTCGGCCAGGACTCGCCTCCAATCAGTGAGAGCACGACTCTCAGCCGAACACTCGCGCAGCACTCGTTTTTGATTTGCGACCTGCTGCGCTGGCCCTCTGTTTGTGGCGTATGAAACTTCAGTACTATACAAGCCTCGCTTCTGGCTGGCGTGGCCGCCGAAAGAAGCTAGTCGAAGAGGGAGTGAGAAGGGCAGCTTGATGAACGAGGCTCGATCCTTTCGGTAATGCCGAGATAGCGCAGTCCCGTGGTACAAGTTCCCCTCTTTCTCCCCCACCCCTGCCTTCTTCACTTCCCGAGTTTCGGAGATCGGAAAATACGGCGACGGGTTTTGTGGGGGGTCGAAGGTTTGATGATATCTCTCTCTCTAAGTGCGCGGCACTTTCACAGTTCGACTCAGATCGCCCGTTAGATAAACGGGGCATCCAGGTTTGGCGCCGTTAGTCTAAAACGAAGAATGCACAGCGTGTGAAGTGGCATTTGATCTATCCAAGTAAAGGAACGTGCATGCTACTTTTCCGATTTCTCTTTTTCTTTCTGTCCGTGAAACAATAGATGCTTCTTAGGTACCTAATTACATTCTGTTTGCCCGCACTTGTTGCGGCAGTCGTTATCTCTAGACGGCGGCGCACTAAGTGCGCCGTACTTGATGATCTCCGCGGCTAGATGGGGCGTTGATCGACTGCAGTGTCGGTAGCTGATTATCGAGCAAAAGGGCAGCGCATTAATACAGTTTTATTTTTATCTCTGCCATTTAATTATCATCCTCGCTTGTGTGAAACTGTTCGGGGTTACCGAACCTGGCTTGAAACATTAGGGTGCCTGTGGCATTCAATTAGTTTGAGGACGGCCCTCGTGTGAAATATTGCCGGCCCGTCAAAGAGCCCAGGCTTGAAAGCCGCGCAACGATTATATCTCTCGCGAATTATTACGCAATGTGTGGTAAACTTTAGACTTTAGTCCGGGCTCTATGACTGAAGTTGGTCAGACATTGTGCCCGTTGCGTTCACGCAGCAGTTGAAACGACAATGGCGACGACAGAGTCCCACGAACAGGCATGCTTGAAATGTTGGGCAGTAAACATATTTAAATAACACTGGACTTCGACTTCGAAAAACAAAAACAGAAAACGCTTCTAAGTGCACGGATGGGAATAATATTTCATAAAATATACGTTATCTGATAAAAAGAAAAATATATAGTGCAGTGTTTACGTTTCGTTACTTGTTTGAGAGCTTCTCAAACATTCTTCTATTTTGACGTTGATGTCTGGAACTATTCGCGTCTCCAGCTCGCCGCTCGCCCTCCCGCGGCGGAAACGGGAAGCGCTCTAGTGAGGGTCCCCCGATTCTCCTGCTCAGCGGGCACGGCGGAACCGCTCGCGATCATGGCTCGCTAAATGTCGTTTCCGAATGCAAACAACACTCTTCACTGTCCCAACGTAGTGCTGCAGCCGGTATGGGATTGTACCTTATTAGAGAGTTTGAGTATTGCGCATAGAAGCAAACGCAAGCGCTGTGCGTTGCGCATGAAGCACGTTGCGCGTGCGCATCGTTGCATGCTCCGATCCAAGACCGCAATTTTGGGTTCTGCGCTCGCGCAGCGTGTAACATGCAAAGCTAACGCAAACACACAGCGCTTGCGTTCGCTGGTATGTGCAATACTAAAACTCACTAGCACGTGGAGCGAAAGCTCGCGCTGCAGAACCCAGGATACTGGGTTCAATTCCCGCCCCTGCCCGTTTCGATCTGGATGAGCATCGTACCGGCGTGCGGTCGTGTATCACTACTGCGTGGTGCACGTTAAAGACCCCAGGCTAGCGGTTTGTACTGCACTGGCTAAATTGCTCATCTACAGCTGGGAGACTCGTCGCCCTTGGAGGCAGACCAAGTTCTAGGCTGTATAAACATACACACAACCCAATTTTTTAAAACTCACTAATGTTTCACCGTTTTCCAACACCAACGAAACGTGCTGCAGTGAGCAGACGCGCAAGCAGGTAGGCGTTCCTTCGAACTGGAAAGGCTGAGGATGGCGAAACTACGGCAAACAAATACGAAAGGAAATGAATGTTACAAAAAGAGTAATAATTAAAAAATAATAATCCTTTTTTTTCTGGGGGGGGGGGGGATTTGGTCTGGAAGTATATTGGTGGCGACTTTGGAAGTTTTGCCGATTGTCAAGAGTCGCTACTTTAATAGCATCTCAATAATCTAATTTTACATGAATTTCTCACATGAGCTAGGGTGTTGTCATTGATTTTATACTTTATTTATTTTATAACTTGGTAATTAAAAGTTCTGCAATTGGCACCAGTGATGATAATTAGCACACTTTAGATTGTCATACTTGTTCGCGTGTTTGAAATTAGATCATAAGAAACTAATTATTTTAGAGCTTGAAAATGGAGTAATAAAATATCTTAATATTAATATTTATATTATTATTAATACAAATCGCGGCAATGTATGCCCAAAATTAACGCTACGATCACAGAAATACGCCACTTAACCATTACCATTTCTTCTGAAAGGTGTCATTTTGTTTTCTTTTTGGCACATGAAGACCTCTGACATCGTTATCAAGATAGACCAACAGTCTAACACTGGATGCAATATAAACTCATGCGTCACGCGTTGCTTTAAAAACGCGCACACTTCAGCTGCCTGACTCGGATTCCGTCTTTGATTTTTTCTAGTGAGAACAGCGTTTCTTAATTTATACGTTTTGTGAACATATCGTATAAACTGGATTTATTCTGTTATTCTAGTTCTGGGAAAGATATTCAAGCAATTTATCTTCTAAATACCCCAAAAGCCATTAAAAGGTGAGCAGTTCATTGTTTCATATGACAATTAGGTGACCCAGAAAGGGTGGCAAGAACGCACAAATATCCGCACTGAATATTTCAACAACTACAGCATTGTATGTTACCTCTAAGGTGTATGAAAGACCCTGTCTTTAAAGGGACGAACGTTTCCGTGAACAAGTTCTTTAACTAAACAATTACGGTGTGAGACACATTTTTAGTTATGAAAGAATCTGAAATTAAGACCGATACCGAAAAATTAAATCCAAAATAAAGGTAAGTTTCGGTTTTGCTCCGGAATTAAAACGTACCTCCTGGCTTAAATATTACGCTAAATACCGTTTTTGTTTTCAGGGTAAAGAGGTGACCTGCGCTTATAATACCCTAGCTCCCTAATATTACCAGAAACAATTTGTGTCGCTCAGTGGAGCCAGCACACTAGACAGGCTCAGCGGCGGCACGCATCTCCGACCCTCACTAAACCGGCCATCTTGGAAAACGAGTGGCGCCACCTATAGTGAATTGGAGTCGCGAATAAGCGTGATTCAGAATCGTTACTAACTCAGAATCGGCCTGTCGACGTAAGTATTGTGCAAATTTAGTTTTAGGAAAGAATAAGTTTATTTTGTAACCGACAAGTTAAATCTAATATTTTTTTTTAGTTCAGTGTTATCTGTATGCAGAAATCTGAGGCGTGCTTAAAGTATCCCAGCGCGCGTGTTTTCAACTAGTGATTGTCCCTCTTAGATAATCCTTGGGATGGTTGCCATTCACATAAGCGCCATGGGTTTCTCTTCATCCCCATATTCCTCATACGCCATCCCTTTTGCCAGGACCTCATAAGCCAGTAGTGATCCCACTAAGTATTTCATGATTAAAAACATATTTTCAATCAATCAATCGAACAAGTAATCAATAAATCGACCAACCTTCAAACAAAAAGCAGTCGCATTTTCGCTTCACCATTTCCAGCAACGACCATATCTCCCGTGTAGTCCTATATCTCCAATAAACGTAACTGTGTTCGTCAAAAACAAAAACAAAAGAAAAAAGCAAAACAAGCAAACAAAGGACGTAGACAACTGGAGACATTAGTTTGACCCGATCAATGAGCTGAGGGTTCGCAATATGTTTTTCAAGAAAAGTGATGCCGAAGACAAACAGAGATCGCGGTTACCTCCAGCAACGAACGCAACCAGCATCGCCCAAGACCGCAGTCACTGCGCCATCCTAATCGGGTTGAAAGCATGCGCCGCAGTCGAGAGCCTCCGTACTTTGTTGTCGATTCGATCTCTCCTGCACGCCCCTTGAAACGAACAAGACTCGTCGCTGTTACACTTAGGGACAAGGCACCAACAATCGCGGTTGTTGTAGGGTCTAGGTGTGGCGACGGATATTGTCACTGCGGACATTGTCACGGCTCTCATTCCTACCGACATGCTTATGCAAAGCGGGTGCTGCAAAGTTAACCTTATAATTGCGTGTTTTTTTTTTTGCTAGTTATAATCATTGTTTTGAAATAGAGAAGGCTAGGCTTTTCCAGGTGTAATGTGTAATTACTAGGGCTGGGCAATTGATCGATTAACCTTTCGATTAATCGATTAAGACTTTAATCGCCATCAAATTTTTTAACCGGTTAGTCGGTTCTTTAATCGGTACTCACAAAGAAATCAACTGGACGCACGCATGGCTCTATCCTGGAAGACCTGCCCGAACTAGGGGTAATCTATGCCGCCCCCCCCTCCCCCCTCCTTTAAGGAAAACGCTGCGTGGCGTATATCCGGTCGTACTCTTTCAAGCGGTTTGCTATGAGCAAGGTTCAATTCTCGCGGAAGTGTCACGTGTTCGAGGATATACATTACAGTTCTGCCGAGGCCTAACAAACAAGCCGGGCCCGCAATTAATCCCCGCGCGACCGCGAAACTTAACATGTTGAGGATCTATTACACATCCTGCCCAGGCAAGACAAACAAGCAGAAAAACAAGCTGAAAAGCTAACAACGCCATGGTTACTTGTTCCAGTATTTTGCCCGTAAAAATGGACGTGCTCCCGAGTATGAAAGGCAATCTCGCTGGAAAGTTTGGGTTTAAAGTAAATTCCAGCGGTAAAGTTTTTAACTCGAAGGAAGTCCACTGCATCATCTGCAAGAAGCCGTTTTCGTACAGTGGAAGCGTAAGTTCGCTTCAGTATCGCCTACGAGCGAAGCACCCATGTAGCTACAGCAAGGACCATCCGCCAAAACGCAGGCAACAATCTACGCCTTCTCATCGAGGCCCCTTTCTCTGAAAAAAGAAGAAAGCATCGCCCAAGCCCTGACTCCTTGTCTTCCTTTCGGAGAACGTGGACAAACTTCTTTGTCTTCGGAGCTGGAGCAAAAATATGCGAGTCTTTGAATCGTTGAACTATATGTATCCTCAATTCTAAATGTCCTTCGCGCCGTGTAACAGACAGTAAAATAAGTCTTTAAAGGCAAGACGAGTTGTTGCATTCTTTTTTATATATTATTTATAAAAATCAGCGCAACCGATTAATCGATTAATTAATCGATTAAAGGGTGGCGATTAATCGGGTTAAAATTTTTAATCGACGCCCAGCCTAGTAATTACCCATTTTAATTAAGAAGAGACATTGTCCTGAACGGGCAAGGTAAACCGAAGGTTATGGGGTTGTCTACCGAATTAAATGTTTCAGACAACATTACACGCTCCAGCAAAAATATGTTTTAAAAAAATGTAGCCGCCATTCCAGCTGGACGTAAAATTCACACTAGAATCCACGTTAGGAATTTCGCCATTTTGGGAAAATCGAGATAGAACGCCAGAGACCAGCACGAGCAATGAACGAACAGGGAGGGCCAGTTCCTTCAGCACAAAATTGTGTTTGTAAATAGTGTAAATAAATATGTAGTTACCCTATGGGAGGGCACGTTACAACAACAAACGAAACAGCTAAACTTCTGCCCAATGGGAGTGCAATGTTCCGCTGCTTTATTTTTCATCCCCCATTGTCAGAGCTACTTCCAGCACAAGTACTCTTGTTCCCGAATTTTTTTTCTCTATAGAAAAAGAAAGTAGCACCATAGCACCGATTGAATTGCATGTGTGGGCGTGCGCAAAGCTTTCCAGAGATTGAGGCTTCCGTCTTGTGTTGCGTCGCTTTTTTCCTAGGTAGTCCGGACAGACTGGAAGTACTACTATTCCGTCTCTATATTTTCTTAGTTTAATGTTTGGTTTCCTTTTGTTTTGTTTTTACCGCTTCTCTTTTCTATACTACTCTAGAATTCAAATCGACTCGCTGTTTATTTGCGGTATTCGCGGCATGAGTTTTTTCTTCGATGGCCCCAAACAATATATCTGTCCCTGAGCGTAGCGGTTTAGAACGCTTTGTAATATGCGCCTTCCTGCACAAAAAAAGGCAACACGGCGCCACGGGAATAAAATTGGTACTTTGATCTCGTTTATTTTCTTTTCCTTTCTAAGCTCCGCGCTTCGCTTTTCGAATACATTTGGTCGCGCATTCTTTCCTTTATAGTGATACAGGAAAGATGCAAAGACGTGGATATTTCCGGTTTTTTTTTTCGGCTGAATGCCTCGAGCACATCAAAGGACCCCTGCAAGATATAAAAAAGAAAGGGTTCTTTTAAAAAACCCGTAATTTCGTTGCGCTGTATTTATGCACGCATATGGGCGCAAAAATACGCCATGAAATATGTTTTAAAAGTAATCAAGGGTCTCGCTTATAGTTTTGTGTGGCGGTGCGGCTGTGCACACAGCGCATATTTTTACGCTCTTGCTAAATTTATAAAATTCGAGGCACTGTGGAGATAGTCGTGCTACCGTGTTTTCTATCATCAAGCATTTGTTGTGTGTCCCAAAGTCTTTATTAAAAATTATTTGATTCACTTTATCCTTCTCCAGACAGAACAATTTCAATGCATCCCGATGTCGTATTAAAGTCAGTCGTAATGGCGAAGCAGTATAAATCTGCTGCTATATAAATATGAAAAAACACAAAAAACTTGTCTTCTAACTTAAAATAAATTTCAAATCACAATTTTTTCTACGTTCATTTTTGCAAGATGCCGGGGGTACAAGCAAAAAACCATAAAAAATGAGGCTTGACTGGGTCTGGACTCCCCCCCCCCCCCCTTTGCATACGCGCGCGCACATACACACCAAAATTAGCACAATATAGTTCATATTTTAAAATCCGAGATGTTATTGTAATTTTGGAGCCATCAGGCAAACATGGTTTTGAAGGCTAACGCACCAGTTGACACAGTTAAAAAAAGCATGTACGGTTGATAAAGAAGAATTGAAACACACCCACGAATAATTAGCATATACAGGTAAATAAATGATCTTGTTCGTACCAAAACTGATAATAATTTGCATCTAAATCGCACGATACATTACTCTTCAATTTTATTAGCACTTTCAGAGGAATGATTGTTTCCGTTTACTAACCTCCGATTATTTGTTCTATTAACGCAGCCCGAAGCACATGGACCGAAGGCTCGCGCAGTAGAATAAAGGGATCCTGAGTTCAATCCCCAGCCCTGCCCATTTCAATATAGAGCAGCGTCACACCGGTGTGCCGTCGTGCATCACTACTCCGTGATGCACGTTAGCGATTCCGGGCTAGCTGTCCTACTGCACTGGCTAAGTTTTTCATTTACTGCGGAAACAACCAGACTCCAATTGGGGCTGACTAACTTCCCGATGTGCAAACATACACGTAACATAAACACTTATGAATGCATATCCTTAATAGATCCACCTCTAATGTTTTCGTGTCTGAATCTGCGATGTAGACCTTTCGCTAAATTAGCCAAGCATCAAGGAGCATGCTGCTAGTGTCGTTAAACGTGCCGCACGTGCTGGCGTCTGCAGCAGCAACTGTTCTAAAGCAAATGCCTACAACAAGCGGCATCTTGCACGCGGCTTCGTCAACGCTTTATTTCGGTTATTTACTTCGAACCTGTTTTAAGGGGAAGACGAGCGCGTGCGGCACGTGTACCTCCATTCCCAGCATTCTCCTCGATCCTTGGGTAATGTAGCAATAGGTCTTGCGAGTGCTCTTGGTGCAGGGACATTCCTCAATAAGCTGGTCTAGGGCTGCAAAGCAAACTACACGTACTATGACGGCTCTCTCTCTTGCGTGCGTTGTGTACCACGAAAGCGGCGCAGGAGCGACGACTGCGTACGCAGCAAGGTAAAGATGGTGGAGCAAGGACAGTGGCCGAAAAACGAGAGCGCCGGGCTCAGCGGCTACAGGAAGCCATTGGCCATTACAGAGTGTCCGACCGGCAGTTCAAGCGCCCTTTAACAGATAATCCGTTTGATACGGTGTGCGACACCTGCAAATGGCTGGTTTTCGAGCGCACATGAGCAGGTCCGTTTTGAATACTTATGCTTATAAAGCGCCACTGGAAAATGTCAGAGACAGAAAATATTTGGATAACGCTTTAAAGGTGTTTCCCTTTGTGAGAATCTCCGGTTTTGGACAAGAGAGACAAAGGCGTGGGTAAACTAGCAACTAAACCGCACTGAATGGAATCCTCACCATTCTAGGAAAACCCGAGTCGAATATTATTTTGAAGAGTTTTATCCAAATTGGGGAAGGCGAACCGTCCAACGGGATCGCCCAAAAACTCGAACAAGAAATGGGAGGAAAACTTGTTGAGGACCCCGGCTCAATTTGGGAAAGTTTAACGAGAGTCACTCCGCTCTGTCCATGTGCGTGTGTGTGCGTACGTGCGTGTGTGTGTGTGTGTATGTGTATGTGTGTGTGTGCTTAGCAGGGTTACGGTGTTCACGCATTCGCCGTAAGCCCCGCCACTTAATTAGGAGGCACGCGCTCATAAGGGCTCTCGTGCAGATCTAGAGAGCGTTTTGTTTTGTCGCAGTTACTTTTTTTTTCTTGAAGCCTACGCCGGCTCTTGGTGCCGTATGCTCGTTCCTTGGCGGCAGTTGGCTCCGCGACCGCCTGCGCCATCTTTTGTCACCCGTGCCCTATTGTTTGAAGACCGGTCACTTCGCTGCGTTTCCATAGGAGTTAAGCCTTTTCCTTTGTTTACTTTTTCCTCAGGTAAGTTCGCTCCTTGCAAATTTTATAGAAAACACACACCACCTGTGGACAACGCTGCAGAACATTGTAGCGCGATAGGTTAAGAAATTAAGAAACCGATTTTTGCGGTCGATTTAAATGCCTGGCCGCTAGTTGAGACATGTGCATCCTGTAGGTTGCCTTCATGTGCGCTTTGCTTGGGGTCATGGCATCTAAACATTTTGTTTCGAACGCTTATTTTTGTTTTTGTTGTGCAGCGCATGAAAGAGCGTGTCTCTGCACGCGCTCGTGGCATTGACTGTGTAACAAGGACATTTTGTTTCGACGATTTTTTTTTAATTTTCCCTGTGAGCGCGTGCTGTCGGCATCGGGTACCACAAAGGATGAAATCACTCTAAACAAAAGGGCATTGAGGAACTCTAGGCACTTCCGTCTACGAAGGCAGGATAATTCCCGCGTGGAAGGGCGACCGCAGCGACACCTTCAGTCGCGCACGTATCCAGGGGGTGATGTTCATCAGCGTCGTGACACACCGCCATGAACGGCGTTCATAATTTACGAGCTGCTCTAGGTTTAGCGTTAAACTTTCCAATATAAATATTTTTTTTTGTTTCAGGATCTTCCCCACGCTCAATTTAAATTTCATATGACGTTCATCATCTCAAAGGGCCGGCAAATTTAAGCGGTAGTTAAAAAGACGCACTTAAAATGACATTACCTTGTCTCATGAGCATGATAAGTGAACATTGATATATAAAGTAACTTAGACCTCGCTTAAAGAAAACATATTGGCTGGCAAATAGAATGATGCTTTAAAAGTGAAGCAAGCGCACCACGAAACTCTAAATATATTATTTCTTTTTATTAGAGGACCAACGCATTACTTTAAATTTACACACTCCCACTTTTTGTTTTAGTTGATTAGGGTCAAAACGTTTAGGCCCTTTCTATTGCTACTTCGGGAAAGACAAAGGCACAAGAAAACACTTACTAACAGACGCAGCACATAGGGCGTTTTTATTTACTTTTGAAAGTTTGGTGGACTTTGTTTCGAACAGTTTCTACTGCTCATCTATTAGACGAGCGAGCAATTTCGGGTGATGGTCTGGGGGATGGGGAGGGATTTACTTGACATAGACTATATTTATTTTACTTGTGAGGATTACGATCTAGCATGCAAAAACCTAAAAATAAAAACCTGAAGATTTCACAATCGAAAGTTGGCAAGATTGTCGTACGTAGGGACCCACCCCCAGAGAACACCCGTCTCCCTAAATTAGTAAATGTGCACTCTGTGCTTTATAAATATTGTTTTCTTTGAAACTGTTAACATACCGTACAGGATAATTTGACGGCACTGGTGGTCATCCAAAATCACTCCCATGCGCACAAAAAAAACATAAAATCTCGAATTTGTATTCTGCGTGCTTACGCCGGTAACAAACACTTTATGCTCTCCGTTTTATAAGCCTCAAAAGACCAAAACCAAACGCACATACACAAAAAAATACTTCACGCCATAATATGACAGGGAAAAGACATGACAATAAGAAAACAAAAAAGGCTAATTCTATATTTTTTTACGCCAACGCAATGTTTGATATTTATAAAAAAAAGTATAACAATGTGACCAATGGTATGAAAAGAACACTGTCGTCGACTTGGAAAGGGGGAGGAAGGCGGGGTGCTGAACAGTATGAAAAAGTTCATTATGCAAATGCAAAACACGTAATTTTCTTTTTCCCTTTTAGCCTGGGACGTTTTATATATTCAGAACGATTAATGATTGGTCGACGAGGGAGCCATTGCGTTCCTTCACAATATAAAACAGGAAGAGCTGAATTACTTTCATTTTTTTGTTTGCTTCCAGAGGCACGTGTAGAATAACTAGCTATTCACCTTCGCGTGCAAACGTTCATATCCTCGAGCACAGGGTTGTAAAAAGAAAAAAAAGTACGTAAACCAAATAGGCATTGCAAAAAAAAAAATGAATTGCGGACGTATCATTTGCATTTTGAAAAGCCTTCCCCGTACGAATTATACGTGTCGGAGAACAAAATGGCGAGTTGTAAATTATGACGGGATTGTGCCTGTCTCCGGACGTGGGTGCAATTTGGTCAATCGGAGGACGTCAAATTCAGAGCCCTTTCTCACCTCCCCTTCCCTCTCTCTCTTCATCTGCGCTGTTTTTTAACCTGGTTAGCCTCGCCCCGCTCTTCTTTCTCTTTCCACCTCGTGCGCTGCATTAATGCAGTAGCGCCCTAATAATGTCACTTGCTTGGAATTTCCCTATATCTGGGAGTGACGTTCCTTTCTTTCTCTCTCTTTCTGCTTTCTCCTTTCTCACAAGCTCTTTCTTTCACTCAAATTCTTTCCTTATATTTTGTCGTAGTGAAAAGTCAAAAGAGAAAGGAAGAGAGACGAGCTTCTTGAATGAATCGAGATTTTAGGCGGGAATCAGGCACGTAGCCAGGGGGGGGGGGGGGGCCGTGGGCCCGCCCCCCCCCCCCCCCGAAATCTTCCATTTTGCTGGGGCCTCCTCTCCCCCTCCCCCTCATACAGCATTTTGTCATGGGCGAGCCCCCCCCCCCCCCCCCGAAACAAAATCCTGGCTACATGCCTGGCGGGAATATAGGGTGTTATAAATTCAGAAGCGCTCGCACAAGAACCTGCCAGAAAAATCGGCGACTACATGTGGCAATTTCAAACTTTCAGCAAATGTGTGTTTTAGGGCTGAATTTAACCTCGTTAATTTAAAGGTGTAGATCGTTCCCTGCGGAAAAACAGACCAACACCCTGGACAAGAGTGTGGGTTTTTCGACTTGATAACCAAGACGGAAAATAAAAGTTCGCGTGGCATGTTCACCAACCGTCTTGCCCGAATCGTATGTTACTTTTGATGAGTAACTGTGGTCAAGCATACAGCCCTATAACAGTTCCTTGTTTTACCTTGTTCTCTGAGGGAAGCTATGAGAAGAGTGTAATCAAGTAATGTTTGGCGATGCGAAGTGCTGTGGGTGGCCACCAAGGAGGTTATATTACGACTTCTGGTCTGGAGTGGAGGTGGGGCCCCGTAGCTGACGCCGAAAACACCGACCGTCGCCATCTTATTCGGGGCAGAAAACGGATCGACGCGGTCTGCGGCGTACGACTGATGTGTTTTTTGCCTTGAATTGTTGCCATTTGCGGCGTTGCATTGAAGGCAAGTTTTTGTGAAAAACTACCGCCGTTCCGGAAGGCGATGGTGTGCTCCTGTGTTGCTTTCGGCTGCGTAAATCGTGTTTAACAGGCAGGAATTACTTTTCATGTGTAAGTATGGAGCAATCGGGTTGCAACGAATCTCGTTCGTTCGCTATTACAGCGCTATACGCTAGAGTCCGGGAAAGAATGCGTCATCACATGTCGACAGAAAACTCTGCATTGGCCGTGGCAAGTATGAATGAATCAAAACAAAAAGAGGGGCAACCGGCTTGAGTCAGCCATCCTTGGCATTATTCGATAGTCAGGTCCTGATCCCTTGTTATCATCTCTAGGCATCATCCTCGAGGTCGTCCTAGACGTCGTCCATCTAGGCATCGTCCTAGACTTTGTGAAGTTCACATCATTGCTGGTCCTTCATCTTTACGCGAAATGGAGGCGCTTTACAATTTTAGCTTACCACTAGATGTGAGCAGGCTTACAGGAGAAAGCTCGATAATTATGTGCATTTGAATGGCAAAAGAGAGCCTTAAAGAGGCACCGACACATCAAAATCATATTTTTTTATTATCCGAAACGATTGAAAATGATGCCGGCACATTACCCTCAAAATTGGAAGCTTGGGAATTCAATATTTCTGAAGTAAAAAAAAAAAAATTTCCAAATGCCGAATTCGAAGTTCGCGCGCGATCCGCGCCGGTCCATTGACGTCAAATATTGCGGAGTCCTGAAAGTCCACTTTCTTTCACGGCTCCGTGCTGTTGCCATCGCGACCCAAAGCGAGGAGGAAAGGAGCGAGCGCCCGCGGAACGGTTTTGAGCGGTGTCGCCTGTTTTGCGTGGGAGGATACAAATCCAGGAGGCGGCCCCACAACAGACTCCGATTTTTGGTATTTCAAAAAGAAGGGCCGCAGTGCATTCGCAATTGAGTTAAAAAACATGTTTTACGATTGCCGTTATTAAATGTTATAGAAATGTCGCCTACAAAGCTTCTAAATGTCATGATTCTTGACGTCACGAATCAAAAGAAGCGAGGAGGCGAAAAGCGGGAGAGGAAAATGCCAAAAATAAAAAAACGCGCGCGCGCGTAAAAATTTTTTTTTTACGATTCGTTTTTTTTTGTTGCGTGTTTATGATTACAACGTGCATCGTTTTAGACAATAACGAAAATACGACCCTTGGGGTGTCAGTACCCTTTTAAACATGTTTGCACGTCAGACGTTTCTCAAAGACAACCCTCGGTGTGCTGCGTGGGAGCGTGCTGTTCAGCGGGGGGATGGCTGATCGCCTCAGAATACTGACATTGTGTGTTCGGTGAACTTCGAAGATGACTGCATTGACACAAGCGGTCACACGAGAACACTTCGACCGGGTAGAATTCCAACTGTATTTCCTGCATTTCCAGCATAGCTGAGGAAAGCAGTGAGGATCGCAGCGACTGTGAACGCTTATTTGGTGTTTTAGTTAGTTGCGTCTAAAACTCGAAAGAGTGAGCTGATAACAGCCTTGCATCTGGAAAACAAGTACTATAAACGACTTCATTTTTGCGAGCTTAATATTTCTCTAATTTCTCAAAGTGAAGGTTTCGGTGATAGTTCACGTGCACAAATTTTCGCGATCGTGAGAGGTATGCTATGTGTATTTATTACTAATTCATTACCATGGGGTGGATTATTGACGAAACCAGCTCATCATCGTGAGCGTTATGCTCTTTGTAAATACTTCGAATAAATAAACAGGCTCAAAGAGAAAAAATAAAAGACGTGAGTTTATGTTTCAACCATATTAAGAAAGGAAACATCTTCTGGTTCTACCACTCGGCCTAAATGCTGCTGTAATAATTCGGAGGTAACTCGAAAGTTATAATAAGATGTCCGAGAAAAAAGGATTCGAAAGTGTTTGAAGCGGCCTTTGAGTCTTTTAAAATAAACAAAACCATTGTTTTGTTTTCTTTGTAATACGCAGCCCAAAAGCATCAGAGCACCGCTAGCGCCCCTTCCAGTGCCGCCTAATTTTTTCACTGAGTAAGATGGCCGCCGACAGGTTAACCTGGCTTCGCACGGTGGCATGGGGGTGTGTGCGAGACCGCCACTCCAGAAGTCTTATATAACTTCCATGTTGGCCAACCACGTTCCCCAACAAAGAATGTTTTTGACCTAGAAAACATTTTTCTTTTTTGGAGAGAGTAACTCGGTGAGCACGTCAGACAAAAACCGAGACATGCAAGAAAGACGGAAGAACGTTTCAACCGAGAGAATGTACCACTGGTACCTTCCGTTTGCGTAACAGTCTAGTATTGGCGGTCGGAGAGCCGGATGGTTCTAGACTCTTCGTACTTCCAAGATGACGATAGACGGCGCCACAGTCGTTAAAATGGTGGCGCCCGGGAAGCTCAACTTAAAGCGGCGTATATCCGGAGTTGAGTGCATAGAGCGTTCACTTAATTACCTTTCGCGCGCCGCCATCTTTGAAAACTAAGCTGTGGAACGTGTTCTGGGCATGCGCAATAGCTCTCTTATGCAGAATATCAGGAGACGCGCATGCGTCCACAGCCCACTGACTCGGCATTTTTGCGTGTGTGGTAAGCTTTGGAGGGGTGTATACGGCACAGCAATTTTGAACGCGTTTTATACATTTTGAATTGAAAGGAAAGCTTACAGAAGAGTGCTTCGCTCCCGGAAACGAAGATAAGCCGCCGTGTTTTGGACGGTAGCTTCGTATACGCGCTCCACTGAGCCCCCTTATTTGTGTGGAGCGGTAGTTGCGTATTTTTCTTTTCTTTTTATTTAATGTACCCGTCGGATGAAGTTGCTGTTGCTTGCCCGAAAGGAAGCTTCGTTCTAACAGAAGGTGGCAGCTTTCACAAAGGCGGTGTTTCTTGTTTCCGCCAGGGACGCGTTTTAAAGTTGCAGTTGATGTGAGACACGCCCGCCAAAACAAGTCTTCAAAACTAACACACACTAAAAAAAAAAGGCGGAAACGAAACACATCTTCTAGCGAAAAAAAAAGAAATAAAAACCGCCAAAATGCGAATTTAGTTGTTCCAGTGTTCGTGAGCTGCCGGCAGAGTTGCAACCGTCTTCAATTACGCGAAGGATAAAATGTATGCAATAGAAACAAAAACTGTAAGAAATAATAAAAAAAAATATTGACAAGAAAGAAGCTACGATAACAAAACATGAACAACAAAGCGAGCCGAGACCGGTCGGATAAATAGAGCTTTCCATCTGGTGCCGCCCGTGCTCCCAAAAACAGTTTCTTCGATTGTGTCTTGGTAAAAAAGCAGCCCCCCCCCCCCCTTCCCTCCCTCGTCCCCATACTAAACTCTACGTTTGTTGTTCGGTTCAATACTTCCAAGTTCTGTTCATTGATTTCTTAAAATAATCAGGTAAAAGACAGTAAGATTGGACTGGAAAGAAGAGGGCGTTACGCGAGAATCCATCGGATTGTGTCGTTGTCTTTGATCTCGAACAAATAACTACAACGGACGCGGCACAGAAAATAAATCAAATTGATGCTGAAATAAAAAGGGGGGGGGGGGGGGGTGAGTGGAGCAGAACGAAATTGTGTCCCTTGTTTTGGTGACGTGTTGCTCTCACCTCTATAGATGCTTTTGTTGGTGTTTAGCGTATTGCTATGGCGCTGCGAACGCTGCAGCATTTTTGGGTTATAGCGTCTGCTCAGAAAATGTCGGTACATAGGTGGCCACAGAAGAACGCGGAGTTCGCTAACGTTGTTAACCACACTGCAGGTCAGCTTTGAGTATGAACGCGTAAACTTGAATGAAAAGGCTAAAGTTCATCCCGAATACTTCGCTCAACTGTGTCCGGCCCAAGGAGTTATTCTTAAAAAAAAAATGTAAGTTAAACTAAGTTACATGCGGTGAGTTCTAATTTGCCCATAGTTGCCGATAGTTGCATCTTTTGGGAATGTATTAAATAAATATAGTTCTGCGCGGATAACACTTTCATCATCCGCATCCGATCCGCATTCATTTTACATCATAAAATAAACCATGAATAAAAATTTAAAAAACAAAATCTCAATACTATTTTATACGCCATCTGCTTACCTTAGTGAAATAACTCTTCTTGTCAGAATACGGTGAAACTCATTTTAAGGTATTCTGTTTTATCGTATTTATAAAATGAGCGGTCATCCTTCTAGAGGCACTTCGCATCGTTGGAAAAATGATCGCAGTTATGAGATTGTCTTGGGAGTCCTTGACACTGACACTCTATTCAGAAGTTGCGCTCAAAAGGAAGGACATTTTAATAATTACTTTCCTTTTTGCTTTGTACAACCCACCTTAAGCAGACGCATATTTTATAACCCCAGAAATTCCAAAGGGCAGACTAATAACATTGTCTTATTCTATTTAGGCCAAACAATAACAAAGTGGGAGATAAAAGGTGCTCATTCGCTGCAACAAAGTATGCTCGTGTATATGTGATAAGGCGCGGGTACTCTATTGGAAAAATATCACGATATTCAATAATGGCACAACCTCCTATCGGTTTCAGTTTTAAACACCAACCCTCAACTGCATCGTTCGGAACCATATACTTAAAAACAACTTAGTTCCAACTTTCAAGAAAAAGAAAACGCAAACACTCGCAAAGTTTTACTTGTTGAGGTTGCTGTTAAATGAAACAGAATATCAACATGAACGTATTCACGCTGTTTCGCCAATGCTAAACTAATACCCGCTAATGAGAATCCTTTGTACGCTTGTGCTCTTTATGCTGGTATGGCATGCACGAACTGCGCTACAAGAATGAGGTGCGGAACTTCGTGCTGGCGCAAGTTCCGCCACAACAGAGAATCGAATTCAGTCTCGTCGATCTACTTGCAGGCAAGAAGCCACTAGAAGGCTTCTTCTACTTTCTTGCAGCTTGTACTTTTTGGGTTTTCTTTGCCCAAGAAACTTTTCCGCTCCTTCCCTGCCAGACAAGAACACGCTTCCCCGGGACGACTGATGCTCCTGTGTTCTTTACTTTTTCTGGGGACAGCACTTTTGGCGAGATAGAGCGTTCTAAAGCGATTTTGGGGATAATAAAATATTTTTGACGTAAAGAACGCTTTTTCCCACTACTGACACCGTTTATCTAAGAGAGTAGTTTGCTCCCGCAATACATTCGATGATGCACTTCATGGTATCGCACACGTATTCACTCTCCACTGTATGGTTCCACATGTTTATCGGCCACCTCGGCAAAACTGTAGATCCGGACCCGCGGCATCCGCATGCGGTCCGCAATCCGACAAATCTAATTCATTTTTATCCTGATCACGGCAGTTCATTGCGGATTACCGTGGATGATCCGCTGATATCCGCGAATATGCAGGGCTCTACAAATAAAGGAGGCCCAGAATAATTCACGAAGTTAGATTCTAATTATGTTTGTGGGATCAGAGGATGTCGAGGTATGCTGCGAATGCTGATAATAAATTCGGTTGCACCCGCTGAAAAGATATTGCATAGTTACGTCTACACCCAGTACTCTCCGCGTTCCAAAGCTTGATGTAGACTGTCAAGAACCCACAGCAGGGATTCTAAATATATTGAGACTGTATTTATCGCTATGCATGAACAGTTCAGTGTAACGCAACAAAGTTACAGGTTACTCGAAGAATGCAACAAAGTTACAGGTTACTCGAAGAATGCAACGAAGTTACAGTGGTCCTTGCTAACTTCATTGTAACTAAATATGTGTTTTGATATTCATATTGTATATTATTGCAATAACCTAAATATTTTAATTAGTACCTTTAAGCTCTGGTTTAGACACGCGCTTTAGTATATCGCGACGCGCACACGGGAGAGAGGCTAGGCACTCTATAGCATTATACCGATTAATTTTCTTGTGCAGTGGCGATGTCTGGTATCAATACCAGCCTTGATGTAGCGAACCTGTATTGCGGCCTGCCCAAATCAAGTAGGAGTTATTACCTGATACTGTAGAGAAGTTTGCGGCCTCAAGGGAAGCGCACTGGTGCTTGGCCGTGCTCCACTCATTACATGATTATTCTCGTGCATTTGTATTGACAATCCTTTTTATTGGATAGTGTATTTTCTCAGTTGGTATTAAGTACACCTGGCGAAAGTACGTAAGATTATGCGTTTATATCTTACAAATGAAATGATTCTAGTGCCGTTATGTTATCATTTTTCTCTAGGTATGCAGCCTACGTGACAAGTATCAGTTGTATTTTAGAATAAAACAATTTTGTGGCTTTAATTTTGAATATTTAACCAACATACGCGAAGGTGATTGTAAGAAATACCCAAATATTAGAAAGACATCATCAAAGGTATGCGTATTTTTTCTTTTCTAGCAGGTCCCATGGAGACAAAAAGTTGGCTCAGTTAGGCCCTATTTTTTGACATCTTTATGCATATATCTAGCTCTCTTTGCTTACTTTTATAAGAGAAAGTCATTCTCACTTAAGGATACATCATTATTTATATTCGTGGAAATAATCACAGCTTTCAAGTTGGGCGTGCCAGCTCGAGAAATGCAAATAAATACTAATAGAGCGCAGTGACCTCGACAAAATCACCAATGTAAAGGTCCCTAGCGAGAAACTCTTACTGGCTGCATTTAATTATTTAAAAAATATTTCTGTTCTCCAGGGATCGATCAGGGCTATAGAAATTGAACAAAGTTTTTACAAGTTTTATTTTAAATCTATTTTTTGTTGTTGCATGACGAAAGTGCTTTTGCCAACAGGTTCTTTCTCGTCTACATTTTAGTTTCATAGTTTTCGTTTACTTTTTATTCGTTTTCTCGACTCTGGTGCCAGCATGACACTCTGCCGTGAGGCGATTAATTTTTCCGCCTCGTGGTGATGGCTGACGTGCACGTTTACGCACAGAGTCACGGAAGTGTGCGTGCGTGAGCGGCAAACTAAAAATAGGCACGCACATCAACGCATGGCGTTGATGTGCGTCTGTATCATAAATTCATAATATTCTGTACCATAAATTCATAATTGTCTGTACCATAAATTCATAATTGTCTGTACCACAAATTTATAATTAACGGTCGATTAGTTTATTATTAAGTGGTTGTCAATAAAAAATAAATAAACTAAACAAGCGAACCAACGACGAGAACAGTCCGCCGACATAATAATAGCCAATTTCGGCGACTCGAAACAATCGTAAGCAGAACTGCTGGATTAGAGACAAGCAATTGTGCAACCACCCGACCACGCTCAAGCGAAATTCGGGTTACCAACATGTCATTTTCTACCTGACATGTTGGTGCTAAAGTTGTTGTGATACTGCCCGTACATCCCGCAAAGGACAAGATGTTTGCAGCAGACATGATGAGAGAATTATCTACTGACGCGTCTCAAGCAGGTTTGAATTATGTTTGCTTTATACATATATGTGTATGGTCCGAACACACCTGCACACGAGTTTTGCACAACCAATGTGACTGTCATCCGAGGAAGAAACACGCCTGAGAGAGCGTGTGCCGAGTGTCTTTCGTGTGACGTATTACCAGTGTGTCCGCGGCTTAAAGCCGGGGTCGCAATGCTGATACGTCATACGAAAGGCAGTCGTGCATACAGATTCGAAGGCGAGTCACCGCGAGATCCGTGCTTCGAATGCCGCATAGTGCAATGAGTTCGAGGAGAAAACTTGGCACGCGGCATTCGAACCACAGATATTGCGGTGACTCTTGTTTGCAGACTGTATTTCGTGTGATGAATGAGCAGTGTGACCCCGGCTATGAGGCATTCGAAGCACGGATCTTGCAGTGACTCGCGTTTGAACCTGTATGCAGACTGGCGTTTCTATGATGTATAAGTAGTGTGGCCCCGGCTTAAGGGTTTGTCCTATTTGGCAGCAAAATGGTTGTATTTTCCGTGGAAGACAAAATGCACCCTTCGTGCAGGCATCTTAGCAGTTTACAGGCAATAAATAAATAAATAAATAAATAAATAACTATCTATCTATCTATCTATCTATCTATCTATCTATCTATCTATCTATCTATCTATCTATCTATCTATCTATCTATCTATCTATCTATCTATCTATCTATCTATCTATCTATCTATCTATCTATCTATCTATCTATCTATCTATCTATCTATCTATCTATCTATCTATCTATCTATCTATCTATCTATCTATCTATCTATCTATCTATCTATCTATCTATCTATCTATCTATCTATCTATCTATCTATCTATCTATCTATCTATCTATCTATCTATCTATCTATCTATCTATCTATCTATCTATCTATCTATCTATCTATCTATCTATCTATCTATCTATCTATCTATCTATCTATCTATCTATCTATCTATCTATCTATCTATCTATTTCTATCTATCTATCTATCTATCTATCTATCTATCTATCTATCTATCTATCTATCTATCTATCTGTCTATCTATTTCTATCTATCTATCTGTCTATCTATCTATCTGTCTATCTATCTATCTGTCTATCTATCTATCTGTCTATCTATCTATCTGTCTATCTATCTATCTGTCTATCTATCTATCTATCTATCTATCTATCTATCTATCTATTTCTATCTATCTATCTATCTATCTATCTATCTATCTGTCTATCTATCTATCTATCTATCTATCTATCTATCTATCTATCTATCTTCTATTTCTATCTATCTGTCTATCTGTCTATCTATCTGTCTATCTATCTGTCTATCTATCTGTCTATCTATCTGTCTATCTGTCTATCTGTCTATCTATCTGTCTATCTATGTCTATCTATCTATCTATTTCTATCTCGTCTATCTATCTATCTATCTATCTGTCTATCTGTCTATTTCTATCTATCTATCTATCTATCTATTTCTATTTCTATCTATCTATCTATCTATCTGTTTCAATTTCTATATGTATAGCTAGCAATCAATTGATCAATCAATCAATTTTGAAATAAATATGCACGGAGTAGGCTCCGGTTAAGCTTGACTACAATAGCACCTGCATGAAGATACCTTTGCCACTGACACATACTCACAAACAGGCCAGCACACAAGAAGAAAATAGTTCTTCCCGTGTGCCTGTTACGTACACAAACCACGGACGGCAAAACGTACAGGCGAGTGCGCACCACTAATTATCCGAACGGAAGATACCCCCGAGACACTTTCATAGCGCGAGCTTCTCACGTTTTAATCGAACGTCTTCCAAATCCCTTCATCGAGTGCAACGGACCATCTCGAACGGAAAGGTGTGCCATCAAACAAGGCAGCGGTTCCGCTTCGTCCGGAGCCCGAGAGTCAACAAAGGCGTACCGTGTTCTCCTGTGAACGATACATTCCATCCACCCCAAGACTGACAGCGGATTGAAGAGCTACGTGCCTGCTTGGCCAATCAGCAGTCGGCCACGTACCATCTAATCGTCCCCTCCGGCGACATACACAAATATAGTGACAGTTCAGTCACGTGGTTCGAGGAACACGGTTGATTGGTCCTCCTAGGTTCTCGCAGGGTCCACTTCAGCGTCTGCGTTGGGATGGGCAGGGTACAGCAGGAGAGTGAAGAGCCCTAATTAGCCGAGAGCCTTTCCGTGTCAGCCGAAGCTGAGGCCCGCCAAGAGTGCTTGCCGATCTGTCAGCGAGCCGCCACTTCGGCCCGCCTGCCTTCCTGTCCCGTGCGAACATCGGCTCCGGTTCGACGATCCACTCGTAGAGCATTGACTGAGCGACTGCTCGCTCCGCTCAAATCAATATCGCTCCGCTTCGTGTAGCGCGGACGACCGGACGCTCTCTGTGTTGTTTGGCTAGTTGGAGGAGTTGCCATAGCGCGAGCTGAACCGGGTGCCGGTATCGGTCGTTACCTTTGAATCCCGTTTTGGACTCAAGTTTTAGGGGCATGTAAATCCGGACGAATTAGGCTGTTCTAAAATCATGGGTGGGGCAGTGGCGATTCAAAGCACCTGTCCTGTCGTCCGTGTTTCTTCAGTGTCCTCGTTTGTTCGCGCTTTTTAACCTTTTATTCAGCGATTTAAAACATGGATGTGGGTGACCTCGCCTGTAGCTGAATCGAAAATCCGGCGCCAACTCTTCGGATTCGGCAAAACCGAACTTTTGCCAAACTTTTTTAAAAATGCAGCAAAGGTTTGGCAGAATTATACATTGCTGCCGGAGTTAACGTTCAGATTTCATTTTTCCTGGAGAAAAAAGTTTTTTTTTGTTATCTTAAATGCAACGTGTAATGCCTATTCCACAGTTATTACTAAATAAGGGGATATCATTTCTGTGTGTTTACTGGTAATTTTACAGTGACTACTTGCAGAAGTGGCGTGACGACGGGGTTGGGTTCTAGCGAGTGCAGTCACGAATCCCGATACGAGGGTTTCTGTCTTGAGGCCTGATTAGCGCAAGCCTGCAAGTGTGTGCACATGGTTAAAATGAAGAGAACAATATTATTGTAAATACTAAATACGCATGTTTTTCGATTTGAGTCACTGGACGTCAGGTTTGCATGGAAGTGTGCGTCCCATATTCGCAACGTCTCGTTTTTAACCTTCA
Source organism: Ixodes ricinus (assembly GCA_037355805.1). Classification (NCBI taxonomy): domain Eukaryota; kingdom Metazoa; phylum Arthropoda; class Arachnida; order Ixodida; family Ixodidae; genus Ixodes; species Ixodes ricinus. Next base: position 28,659 of record JAZHYW010037842.1, on the reverse strand, counting down.
AAATGCCGGTTTCTGGTGTTAGGACACACACGAACGCGTAGAAAGATGGGAAGGGTTAGGAATGTCGGATGTGCAACGTCGAGCACCATAGTTCTGTGTTTAGTCTTACGGAGATACACGAAAACCGCGAAATAACGCTAATTAAAAATTAATACTATTTTGCTTTGGCACAAACTACTTGTGAGCCGAAAACAGGATTGTTATAATTGCGAGGAGTGCTTTAAAGTAATTGTCAGTTAGCGTTTCAACTACTTGGTTTCATCACTGGAAAGGTCAAATAAAAATCACGTGATCCGGAATGTACCCCATCATTTATGACTTGAGCAGTGGACTGCGTAAATTACTGGTTGATCTTCAGTTCTTGAGGCAGAAAATATAGAAGACAACCACACTCGCAAAGGCTCACAAACGCACAGTTACAGTGTTGCCTACTCCAGACCTCGCCGTAACCGCTGGTTGTACTACAGTGTACGTATAGTTCCTGTGCAGGCTCCTACGGGAGCCAGAGTTGCAGAGTCTGTTCTCCACGTGACGCCGCGCCGCTGTTTGCCGAGATCCGATCACGTGAGGAGCGGACTCCAAATGCCGTGCAGGAAAGCCGGCGCTACGGGGATGAACGCGCAACTCTGGCTCCCTATAGGGAGCCTATACATGAACTCTAACTGTACGATGGTAACCGCACGCCCGAACGGCGTCCATTTGCAATCCAGAACCCCATCGCGTTCTCGCGCTTGTGCTGACATTTTTCAAATTTTCGCTAAATCTTTGCCGAACTTTCCTTCAAGAGTTCGGCATGTGCCGAACTTTCCCGAATTTGAAGTTCTGCAGATTCGGTCCATGACTAGTTTTAACTATGTAGAGATCTAGAGCGAGAACATAACAGACAACCCAACACGATTCTCGCAATAAATAGCTACATTTTATTCCACGCGGCGTGATCTTAAGCCTCCCATGCACGAATTATATTCACTATGCCAGAAAAATTTTATACCGTGTTGTGGCATCCATGTGGATCACCAATGATGTAAAAAAATGTCTAAAAAAATGCAACCCTATTTACAATGGCAGTACGTACATGTCCTTATTTGAGGACAACATGCATTCCAGGGGTCAAGTGATTAAATTTTTGGTATTTGTGCGATGGTCATTTTAATCAAAATAATGAGTATATTCGGGCTAGAACACGTTAATACTGTTTCATTTCTGTTCTGCAAAGCTAAAGAAGCAGCTCTCAGCTAAAAAAGACGAAAGTGAACATTACACGAGGCATGGAACTCTTCAAAACACTCAGGGTAGAGCGGAACATCGCAACGCCCCCAGGTGTACCGCGTCTTGCTGCGACAGTTCTTACTGCGACAGCGCTGTGCACTCTTCAGAGTCATTTTTCTGCGGTAATGTGCACCACCGTCAAGCCTCTTCTCAAGTGGCACGTCATGCTTGGCCCGTTTTTTCACCGGCTGCAGAGGAGAGGAACTTGGAGTTCGACCACGTTTCTTCGCACTGTGTGCTGCTTCTCCGCCATAAATGAGAGCCTTAGCTACACGGCTTCGGAACTCGAGGAGGTGCATGACAGGATGTCCTTCCAGCCTCCAGGTGAACCACGCATTCACTATGCCAATGTTGACCAGCTGGTAGAATATTCTCATGTAGCCTCGCTTGTTCCTGACATCATTTCTGTACCTTGCGACCATAGAGTCTATGAGGTCCACACCTCCCATGTGTTGATTGTAGGTCTTAACGGGATGAGGCCTAGGCATAACAAGTACTTTGTACTTCTTGTTGTATCGACGACGGTCGCCATTTGGTTAGCGACCGACGTAGCTCCTAAAATTGCGTCAATTTCTTCCCTTGTGAGGGAAGACTTCTGCCGAGACCTTTTCATTCAGCTAAAGACACTGAAGAGTTACTAAGAAAAAATATGCAAGCGTAGCTCAAAGTTTTTCGCGCGCAAATGCCGGAAAGCCCGCGAAGCGGAATGAGAGCAAAGCAGTGTTCCTGCATGGTGTCCCTATTTGAGGACAGATATAGCTGACATCAGAAGAAAACATCGGGAGAAACTATCTCAAAACTTTCATTGCTAATACAAAAAGTGTGTCTAGAACGATCTGAAAACAATTTTACTTGCAATTTTCATACAACGTTTTGCTAGTGAAAAATAATTACTTTTACGAACTGTTGCACATGGCTTCTCCATGAATGAAGACAAGATACGATGCCCTCTGGGCGAGATCCGGCAAGTGCCGCCATCTGTCGGCCGTCTGGGAAAGCTTTTTCTGTCCTCATTTGAGGACACCATGGAGGAAGGCAAAACATGAGAACATATTCTGTTGAGAAAAAAAAACTAAAAACATCTGTTCTCATGTGTGGACGTGATGCATAAGAGGGTTAATTTGCGGAAATTGAATACAACATATCCACCAAAAAAATTTTTTGTTCACGTTGGATCACCACAACTTAACAGAGGAGATATTCGAAGATTACCTGTGAATTACGGCTGCGCATGTGTGACCAAAAGGACGATTCGGTGAATGGTGGTACCGCTTACCTGCAAAGAGAAAGGGGGACGTACAATTAGATTCAATGTTCGCCGCAGGTAAAGCACGCAACACTCGCAGTGTAAAGAAGGCAAGAAATGAGCTTCGCAGAATTCAGTGACGCTCATTCGCATGAATCGTCAGCAATAAAGCATGAAGTCAGACTTTGAACGATAAAAGGCATGGTGGATAATTTATGCTGGAGTTAACTGTAGAGGAAAAAAGAAACAAGCGTAACTATGGAAGAGTATGGTGAAATGATAGTGATCACGATAAAAACTGATGGGGATGACATTTTGTATCACTTGTCGGGAGGCACAAACTGGTAAAACAGGTGATGACAGGATGCGACGTGCTGTCATCTTGTTTGAAGCATGAATAAAACCAAGAAGCATTAAAGGCTGGATCACATGTGCTAACAACCAACGTAAGATTGCACTAAAATATAAAAACAAAAAATAAATAACTTTACACTATTAAAAAAATTGGTCGGTGCATAGGTGTACTATGCTGCTTAAATTAGAGTGCCTTCATGTGCGCTTTGCTAGGGTGATGCCACCCTTTGTAATACCTACCACTCGCCGACAAACCAGCAGCCATTTTGGTTCTCGGCGATAATCAGTGGGGCTTATTAGGGTGCCTTCATGTGCGCTTCGCATAGAGTGATGCCAACTGCCTGTTTCCCTTTCCCACACCCTCTTCCACCGCCATTTTGTTCCTCTCATTGTTTCCCCGTGCGCCGGAAAGTGGCCTTTGTGTCCATTGGTCCTCCCATCCGAGGGGAGAATGCTAATCCTCCCTCCATGGGTTCCACAACGCTGCTCCGAACTTCTGAGATGAGGTGCTTGTTTCCGGGAGTGTTATAAGCCCCACGGATTATCTTCGAGAACCAAAATGGCTGCTGGTTTGTCGGCGAGTGGTATTACAAAGGGTGGCATCACCCTAGCAAAGCGCACATGAAGGCTCCCTAGGGCTCATAACCCTCCCGGAAACAAGCACCTTATCTCACAGGTTCGGAGCAGCGTTGTGGAACCCACGGAGGGAGGATTAGCATTTTCGCCCCTCGGATGGGAGGACCGATGGACACAAAGGCCACGTTCCGGCGCACGGGGAAACAATGAGGAACAAAATGGCGGCGGAAGAGGGTGTGGGAAAGGGAAACAGGCAGTTGGCATCACTCTATGCGATGCGCACATGAAGGCACTCTAGCTTAAATTACCGTAGAACTACGTATGAGTTGCACAAGAAATGAGAGGGGGGGGGGGGGCGGGGGTTAACACTTCGCCGTGTCGCGCTTGAGAGTCGCGTGAACTGCCCGTGCCGCAAAGGACGCGAGCTCGGCCGCTGTCTAAAGCGATGAGCGAAGATTGTGGAGTAACGTCTGCCGGAGCAGCGTTTATCGCTTTTTCAATCAGACAGGAAGGAGTCCGTCGCATTGAAGCGAGCCAGCAGATAAGAGAGAGAGAGAGAGAGAGAGAAAGAGAGAGATAAAACTTGATTAGGCCCAAAGAATATGAGCAGGGGGCTTCAGTCCAGGCCCCCTCCGGTGGCGTACGGCAGAGAGTACTGAATGTTCGCAGCCAGGTAAACTTGATCTGATAATGTGGTGGCCATAGTCAGCCACTCGGGGTTGGGGGGGGGGGAGTGGAAGGACAGGGAGGTGGGGTTAGGGAGGGGTGGAGGAGGGGGATGGCAGATCCATAAGATGTGATGGGTATTTGGGCGGTCGCCACAGTGGATGCAGGGGGGAGGATCCTCAGGGAGTAGACCTCGTAGAAGGTGGATGCAGGCTGGCGTGGGGAGGGTGTTACTTTGGGCTTTGCGGAGGATGGTGCCTTCGTGGCGTGTGAGGTGAGGGTGAAGGGGGAAAGACTCGACGGGCTTGTCTATATGACTCGAGGGAAGGTAAGGCTACGGGAAACGTCTGGGTAGATCTGGGCTACAGAAACCACTATTTTGGTCGTCGATGAAATGCATTCGTCTAGGACAACCTCTAGAACGTCGTCAAAGGGACGAGGACGACATCAAAAACGACAGCTAGGACGATCTTTCATACGACCTCTAAGGCGATCCTAAAGACGACCTCTAGGACGACCTCAAGGAAGACGTCTAGGGTGACGCCTAGGACGACATTCTAGAGTACAACGTAAACGACGAAGTCTAGGACTACCTCTAGGACAACTTCAAAGACGACCTCTAGACGACGTCGAGGACGAAGTCAAGGTCGTCACAACCTTCGAAAAGGGTGCGAATGTGAGCTGAAATGGTCTACTGCGCATATCTGCTGCACATTAGGAGGCATATGGTTCCAATTAGAAATTTGTTCAGCGTCATCTAAAACCCCTAAATCAGTCATTTTCAGAGAGACTTTGAGCGCGTGAGAACTGTAGTAGTGCACTGAAGTTACCGCTCGTGGAGCAGGTACAAAGCTAGCGGTTGCGATAAGGCGCCCGCGCGATTTTTCCGTCTCTTATCTAGCCCCAGCCTTGTACCTGCTTCACGAGTGGTAACTTCAGTGCACTACTACGCTTCTCACGCGATCAAAGTCTTTCTGAAAATGACTGATTTAGGGGTTTTCGATGACGCTGAGTAAGTTTCTAATTGGAACCATATGTCTATTTTCATTAAATAAAAAGTTAATTAACGAATTTTAATTAACTAGCCGACTGATCGTTACACTTAGCCGCCTATAATATGTCCCCCTGGCCGTATTACTCACCTCCACATGCGGCATAAGTGTAACTTTCACGGCTTTTTTATACAAATCTGTTAAGCTTAAAAAAAACACCATATATATATATTATATATATATATATTATATATATATATATATATATATATATATATTATGTGTGACTGCAGTGCATATTTAGGCCAAATGTATAGGGAAGCGTATTGGGGAGGAGATCGAACAGTCATGTCCCCAGCGGCACGCTTCAGCTGTTGGGACAACAAACCGAATTTTCTTGTTTGTCTTTGATCAGCAGTATCGAAGATGCCGATTCGAAGGCCGCTCCTTGTGCGACCAAAGCTTTGCCAAGAGTGAATCGTTCGTGTCCAGACCGTGGCATGTCGAGGTTCAATTTCTTTTTTATGCTCTGTTAGTAAACTCCGGCCTGTGGGGACAACAAGCTCGATAAAGCGGCCCCTATAGTTCGACATCCTGCCCAATTTAGTGAGCCAATACTATTTTTTTTTTCATTTCACAATTTTTTTTTAATTCTAGTAAACGCCAGAATAGCGCACAACGCTTTTGTAATAATTTTGAAATAAAAGGCTTAGCGATATTTTTTTCATATACAAAGCTAGTTTTTATTTTCTTTCTTTAGACACCGGAGGTTTCATGCATTCATACTCTCAATTAACGAGTGCACCAGCTTCGAGCACTTCAGTAGTAAATACCAGTGCGATTATTAGTTAAGGAACCGATTTATGCAGTCAGCTTAAATTGCGTTCAATTCATTTCGCCCATGCAGTAGACAAGAAACGGTTACATTTTGAAGTAACGGTCGATTACTTGCCATCTCAACTAATCGAGTAATCGAGTTGAATACATTTTTAACCGAGAGTAATTGCAATTTTATTCGATTGCCTTTTTTCGAGTAACGTGTATACAAGACTGCCTTAGGTGAATCCTTTTGGAAAATCTGAGAAACTGTAACGGTTTTTCCGTGCAAACTCGCCTTTCTCTTTATTTTTTTTTCCTTTTCGGTCGAGAATTGTCAGCCTTGGTAAAACGAACAGAGGAGATCGAAAAAGAAAAAGAGGAAAACGAGTGAAGATTGAAAAAGCCACTGAAACAAATGAAGAGACAGGTCTGCGAGAGATTCCGAGAGATTTACGGCCATGTCCGCCAGGCGGCGCTTCAACAAATCGTCCGAAAGAACGAACAGCATCGCCGCCGTCGTGCTCTGCTCGGGCCTCGCCATTATACAATCTAGAAGGCAAGGCCCGCGCAGGCAGAGATGCCAACCTGCGCGTCGTGCCGCCTGTCACAGCGAACGCGACGCTAATACTCGTCTACCCACACGCGGCGTACCCTCCAAGAACTTCAGCGTGCCTGCGGCTTGGGGCGGGTCGGGAGGGGGGGGGGGGGTCCACTAAAGATGACATCACGCGCGTGGGCCTTGGCTTCCATAGGTGGTATTGTCTGAGACCTCGAAAGGAATTGGCCCCGAGCGGGACCGATTGGAGCGCTGCGATCGCTCGACCGTGACGTAGGATGGAGGATCACGTGATAAGGCCAGCTATTCCGCCTTGCTTTGGTCGGGGCCTTCGGAAGCCCTTCAATCGGTACTTTCGCATTTTTTCTGTGTTTGAAGCTTGATCAGTACAGGCGTGGATCGGCTTCGGCAGCTGTCGATCTCAGGGAGCAATGGTAAAGTACTGTTCGGGGCCGCAATGCCGCAGTTACGCGACCGACCCAAACATCAGCTACCACATCTACCCCAAGGAGAAGCATTCCTATATGATTCATGAAATGTGAACAGTCTCACCCTGCGTGGCAGTACCTTTCTCATACAGCTTCACTATTATTTGTACAATGGGGTTAAAAATATATGTACAAGTTGGAGTCACGCAATGCAAGTAGAGCTGAGTGCTAATAGACTTGAAACAGTAATTTACAGAGGGTAACAAGCCATAAAATTTCACTGACTATTTTAATGCAAACATCACTCACAGCTTAGTGGTATTTAAGCAACCAGCAGCTGCATAAATGAGAGAATGTTACGTGGCTTTATTTATTTTAATTTAAAGATTGCTGATGCAAGTAGCTGCACTCGTATTAGCAAGTAATATTTTTATTTTTGTAACCTATCTGCTTATCTTGTAGGAGCCCAAATAAAACAATTCTACAACTCTAATACACCTAGCTACAGGAATATTTGCATAATCTTTCTTTACAAAAAGAAAAACAGCGATGCTGTACACGAACTGTCATTGGCCTTTGAATGGTCTGATATTAGTTTATGAAATTAAATGTTGTCAACAAGCTTTAATATTCGTCGCTCGAAAATTCCGACATCGCAGAAAAGTTACAAAACCTGTGCTTCAAAAACGTAAAAAAAAAAAAAAATTAGTTGTATTGTATTGATTTTGCGACTCGCGTCTTGGGAAGCGAGCATGTTACCACTGAGCCACGAGAATTTGTTTTCTTTATTCCTGAGCTACGATAACAACGGGAGACGACCGATTATATTTGGAAAAAGGCGCTTCACTTCACCGTTCATCGCAAATCGCAATCTCTAAAGGCCGGTTGAGACACTTGCGTTCATGAGTGCGTTTAACTGCGTTGTGTTGAGAACCGAAAGCGAGACACCGGCACATCTGTGCTTCGTATGAAGCGTGGAATCCAATTCAAGGAATCATGTTTGCACGCGATATAAGCAGCATTAATGTCCTGGTTTCTCGCACCCGAAACGCAGTCAGACGCAGTCAAATGCAATCAAACGCAACTGTCTGAGTGCTCCAGTTGTTTCGCTCCCGGCTCTGGCCGCGAGCTCGATTGATTTCACAGCACGCTGGCCGGTGGGTACATACAACCTAACCAAGTAATGATACACGGCATGTTCCTTCACCCATGCTTTGCAGGAGCTCGATGTGTCACCGACGTTTCTTCCATCCAGCTCGTGCGGGTACGAAGTGAGTGCCGACGTTTGGAGTACGAATCCAATGAACGTGTAGCAATCCTTATCCAGCTTCTTGATTCTACAGAACACGTGTCCCGCTTCAAGAACACTTTCGCCCTCAAGCAACAGGCGGGACATTTAGTGGGCCTTGTCCACGAACGCATTGATGCTGCTTACAGACAGCACAACTGAAAAAGGGTACACAGTTGTAACAGAATGCCCGGTCGAATAGAAGTTAAAAAATAAATTCGCCTACCTTCAACGGTAGGTCGCACTTCGTAAGCATTCATTGCGATACGCGAGACAGCCGCCGAAAACGACAAGTTGACCCGTACCCTCCGCCGCGCCAGTCCACGCCGCCGCGCTTCCGTGCGGCGACCGTTTCCCTGCTGGCCTGCAACCGGCTAACCGGCTCCCCGGAGGTATTTGTACGGTAGCCGATTTAGGAACTCGACTGGGTCGAGTAGTGAAACGAAACATTGGGTTAAAAGAAGCCTTAAACACCCGTAGTATTTAAAAAAGTGAAGACCGAGACACTCCATTCTTGACGCAGAGTGCAGGAAACGGTCACGTGATCCCTCATCCTACGTCATGACGATAGGCCCGTCAGGTGGCGCCACGCCATGTTCTCGGGGCTAATACCAATCCAGATTCAGGTTGGGATAGTGAGTGCCACACGTCTCCACGGACGGAAGGGAGCTTTGCTCTCGTGTCGAGCTGACAGATTTTTTAATCTTCTTTCTCTAGCTGTCCTCCCACGCTAGATCGCTTCGTGTCGTTTGGGCTAGTTCAGACACATCGAGGTCTTTCGCACAAATTTGCGTTTATTTTTAATCGCGATCCGTTTCGTTTATCGTGACAGGTTTGATACTTTTTTTGTCTTTCGACGTCAAACAAATCCCTATCTCCAAGAGGCTTACATCGGTAGGAGTATAGATTGTTATGCTTCCACTGGCATAAAGTGAACACTTTTCTGGGGCCTGACACTGCTTGTTCGTATTGGGTCGGTGCTACATTGACAGAAATATGAAACCAAATCTGGTTTATGCATGTTATTTGTGCTCTATTTCTACGGAAATATATTAGATTCATTTTTGTTTTGAAATACCTCTGCCGCGTGGACAAGAAGCAAGTAGCTTTATTCGGGTTTGAGCGTACCACCATCATTTTAATCTCAACATATCGTAATCACACCTAGTTGAAACGCAAGTATCTGTAAAATAGTTCGGTCTCCATTGAGCGCCATTTAAAATAAAACATCTATACTCTTAAAAATTCCGCGAAGATAATCTCGTATTCGTTCATACCTCACGGCAGCTTGAATAAAATGGCGCGTTTTCTGATATCGTGTCCGTTACATTAAGAACTGTTTTCTTGTTTCGTGTTTTTTTTCTAGTTCAGATGTGTTGGATAAAGAATATACGTTATATTATAATGGGGCGCGAATTTTGTTTGTAGACGCTCCTCCCACTGCAACTAATATCTAACGTCGACGGAGGGCTATTAGAAAATACATAAACAGGCTTCTGCTTCAGTTTCATCGTCCCTGCAAGAAGTACGTGCGCTCGAGGGTGTCTGGTGAGTGGTGTCGCCACGGACCCCGAGTCAATCTGGGTATAAACCTACCCACGCCCGACTTTGCGTTGTTACCTTGTGCCAAGGAAAAAAATGCCCGGCGCAGGTTCGAGCCCTTCGGGGCCCCCGGGTTAGGCAACACACCACTTTCAGCCCGCTCTTCTCGTTGACGGGTTTCCTGGCTAAAGCCCGGCGATGTTTTCGTAAAGGCTTGTAAAATAAGTCAACAGGCCACTTTCGGCACTCTGATTGGCGCGTTTTAAAGGACGTCACGTCTTCTGTTTTTGGTGGGAGAGAGAGTCTCGAGGGAGTTTCGAGGCTTAGAAAAACACAAATGAGTGATTCACGATTTGACCTTTTAACCGGCTCCTAGTTTGGATTACCCGACCAAGCGCATTCTCTCTCTTTTTTTTTTTCCTCTGCGTTATTGCTTTAGCTGGTGTTAGCAAACGCAGAAATACGGCCGACGCTGTGATGATGCACGTTTCGCGCTGGCTGATTGGCTCTGCCGAATCGTGGCGTTGACTGCGGTTGGACTATACGTGGATGGATGGATGGATGTTATTGGCTATAGCCGCTATACCGTTTGTAACGGGCGGTAGCTTGCGCCACCTAGCCTAAGTCTAAAGAGACAAACAAATGATTTCTCTCGCCCTTTTAAGCCTGTTTTCTCCACCTAATGGTTACCAGGCAGTGCGGGATATCACCAGGATGACCTTCGATTACCTAGACCGGAGTACAGTGTAGTGTTCTCAGCAAAGCCACCCCCCCCCTCTCCTCTTTTTATAGCACATTACCAATCCCCTTGCTGGGCTTCGTGGTGGGCGGTGCCCCAGGTGCACCGAATCTTTCTCCCACCGGTTATGGGTCCCGAACGTAGAACTTCCTTTGATCTGCCTTTGGAAAGAGGCCGCGTCGAAGCCAGGGACACTGCCGCGAGGTGTCTCGATCTCCCTTAGAAAGTAGACCGCTAGAGCAACTGGTCCAGGCAAACCACTCCGTCTTGCCGGCATTTCTGTTACTTTCTCTCTTTCCCTCTCTCTCTCTCTCTCTCAATCTCCTGAAAGTGCCGTACATCCAATCGTCAATCACGCTTTGCGCCAGACTGTGGAGGCGCCGCATATTTCCGGAATGGTTTATTGGTTTGATCACAATTGACGCCCCGTCTCTGCCCAATAGCGGCCAGTCTTAGGAAGCTCGGTCCGGGGACCAGTTCTAGGGAAGTGCTCTTGCTACGAGGTCGCCTTAACAGTGCAGTTTACATAGACTTACGAAATACGCGGCGCGTGCACTAGACTTCTGGAGGCGATTCGTTTAAAGACTTGAGGTGCATTGCCCCGTCGTCGCCAGAATGACCTGGGACACTCCCCGCGAAGCGGAATGCCCTCGAGAAAACGCCACTCGGTGTGAGTCGAAGTGC
>JAZHYW010037842.1:0-12500 GCA_037355805.1 Ixodes ricinus | reverse complement strand
GCGTGATCGCCGTTAAAATTCTGACACAACTACATCATAGAAAATTTCATAATTGTCTCGATTAATTTTTTCTTCTGTTTCTTACACGCTAATGAGGGAATTAAAAAAAAATGTGGAGTTTATTGGCTGACCGCTCGCTGCAGGCTCGTTTCGAGAAAATTACTTGTGTCTTTGCGGAGCTGATGAATATTACGAGATCCCTCCTGTGCCTTGAATTACGCGGCAGCAAATGTTGCGAAACCCTCGATGGAGATTGTGTCGAAGTTAATTAAAGGTTGCAGTGACTTAGCGTTTGAGGTGGATATAAGTTTTATCGATAGAAGTCCGCATTGCGTAAAATTCAATCTACTCGTGTAATATTTGTCTGATTGATTCGGGTGGTCACTTGGCAAACTTTTGATAACGAACCTTTCATACGTGCGAGATTTTTGTCAACAAGAACTCGCGGATGTAATTTGTTTAAGATGGGATGGGGACTGAACCCAGAGATCCTGGGTCCAGCCCCATCCGAGCCCATTTCAATTTATATGAGCATGGTACCGGTGTGTGGTCATGTATCAGTACCGCGCGAAGCACGTTAAAGACGTCGGAGATAGCACTGGTATTGAACTGAGCAAATTAATTATATGCAGCGGAGGCTGTCTCACCTCCGGCAGCCTAAACAGACACACAGCAGAAACACACGCCAAGAGCTTAGAGTAAAACCGCATTGCTGCTCTATGCTAGGGAATGGAAACCTACCCACCAGCTCATTTGAAAAACGTCACGCTGATAGTCCCTGCTGAGCCGTCACCTACTCTTCAAAAAGCGGAACTTCCCATGTCTTCGCCTTGAGTTAGCCATCGCGCAAAAGAAAAGCAAAAGAAACAATCACTCATGAAAAACAAACCAGAACAAATCCGCCAACAACCCAAGCCTAAATGGATCCCCGAAGCGACGGCGAAGGAACATTTGATAAGGCGAGGCTTTGCAAAAAGATTGAAAAATAAAAATGCCTCAATCGGTACCGCCACGAGGGCACAGCCGATTTAACGCCAATATAACATTAAAAAAATTGGGTGATAGAGTTCACCAAATATAAATTTAGAGAATAAATGCCAATTGATGGAAAGGAAATGAATAAAAAAAATTGGTGTAAGAGAAAGTAGCGGAACCACCGCCAGGGGAACGGCCTAATCAACGGGTAGATTTATTTTGTCCCCCTTTTTTTTCCCTCCTTTTTTCCCTTTTTTCCTGAAGTTTACCCCCCCCCTTAAGTTCACCTTGAACTTAAATTTAAAAAAATATTGAATGAATACTAATAATTTTAAAAATTATGACGCAAAAAAAATATAATAATAATAAAAGGTGAGTAAATCGAGTTAGTTGGCGTATTAAAATCTTGATTTCTTCTATCGTTCTTTCTTCTCTTCTTTTCTTCACTTTCCCTTGTATTCTTCTCTTCTCTGTTCTTCCCCGTCCGTGTTGTGATGCTCTGATGGTCGTTCCTTGTTCTCTCTTTTGCCTGAATATGGTTAGTTGGGCCTGTTTTCCTGCAGCAAGAATATAATTATTTCCCCGCCCCTTCATCCTAAAGAATGAAGTCTTTCTATAATATTTTCTTTTATTTCACTAATGTTTAAACTTTTCTTTTCGCAAAATTTTTTTTCCATTTTTTTTCAGTGCATAGGAGTTTTCTTTTGTTTTATCTACCAAGAGAGAAATCCTCCTCCCTCCTTTTCCTTTTTGTCAGATATTTTAAATTTACCGTGGTTTGTCCTTTTCTTTGTTGACTCTCTCAGGTATATTATTGCTCATTTATAAAGTTTCCGAATAGTGTATTACTCAGTCCTCGCCTCCAGCGCACCCAACGTGCATCTTGACATTTTTCATATGTTTTAAACTATTTTAAATTATTTATCCATATATATATATATTTTTTGTTGTTGTTTGTGTGTCAAAGTACTCCTTTTTTTCATTTTATTAGTAATCCCTCCACATTTAGTACTCCTTTTTTTTCTCTTCTCATATTACTTCTATTTTTGCTTTTGTTCCTTTTCTCACTTCCCATTTCTCTTTTCCCCTTAAAAAAAAAATAAAAAATTATAGTTTCTTTGTTTTTTTCTTCTTTTTTTCTTTTTCCCTTCTGTTTTTTTTTTTTTTGTCAACGGTCATTGTGAACAATTGGCCGACACAGAAGGAAAGCATTGCCCCAATTTCTCGAATCGTCGACAGCTCCGCAAAATGACCGTGCTCTACGTGCGTTCGCCTTGGTTACCATAGATATTCATTGTCTGTCGATCCCGACACGCCTATTGATGCGGCAAGTGAAGTGTGCCCAGACCCGTACGAAGCATATGTTCCAGTTGCTTAGAACAAAATGCAGACGCAGGTCAATACCTTTTCAAGAGGTGTCGTTTTTTTCGGTCACCTGGACACTCTCAAGCTGTCTAAGAAGTGTTTTCTATAAAAACCCCAACAGTGTGCATAAATAAAAAAAATTAATTGAATTGAACTGAATCGTAAAAAGATATTGCTTAACACCGTGGCTTGTCCTGAAGGTGTGATCATTTTCGGTGGTTGGCGTTTTCCAACTTACGTTTAAAGTACGATAGGATAAGAAATTTCTGATAACTTTTTAGATAACACATCTGGCTTGGAAATACCTAAACTAAGTCGATTTTAGACTGCTTTAAAGTAGAAGCATTGTGAACATTCTGTATAAATTCCGCGCGGATTGAATCATTGCGATTTAGAGAACCAAACGTTGAATTCGCTCAAGGTTAACACTGCACCCATTTACTAGTTTTCATGTAACTGCTGCTGTCAATTCGTACAAGAAGTGCTATACCGAAGTGACTTGGGGTAATTTATCCCGCGCAAAGGCCCCTCAAAAGGGCTGAATTAGCACTCGTAAGTCTCTGATCAAAAGCAATCCCGCCGCTTATAAAATCAAAAAAAAAAAAACCTGATGTTATTGTAAATATTTACATGTCAATCTTTCTGAACCAGGGTTCCTCGTTGCCTCAAACACTGGCCTAGAACTAGAAGCCTAATCCATCGAATTTAGTTCGGTTGCGGCGTCCGGGTATTGGTAAAGTATTCCTAAAGCAGAAGCACATATTGACTTCCCGTCCCCAGAACATTTACACAAACTGAACACAGTTTCTGTTCTTCGCTGCAGTACGAGCAACGTTAGACAAGTGCGGTCCGAACATGTGGTTAAGTGCCTGAAGCCGAGGTCCCACTGTTAATACGTCACGGAAAAATCTTCCTTTCAGATGCATGTTCGAAGCGTACATCTGCATGAAGCAAAAGCGCTTCGGACATCCTCGAGGCTTATCCGCAGATATTTCTATCATCGTGTCTGCAGAGAAAATCCGTACCTTTTGTATGATGTATGTGCAGTGTAATAACGGTATTATAATATACTGGAACAAAATATTAAAAATATAGCTGCGCGTGTATTGTTTATTGCGACCGCCGTTCTTCCTTAGGTTTCGCAGCGAATATCTGGAACCCATTTGCTCGAAGCGCTGACCGCGGCTAAAGTAAGCCGCAGTACCTAGGAGAGCAATTTCGAAATCACGTGACTGGTTCGGTAGGGATGCGGGGAAACATGGCGGTGCGCCTTTCAATGAGCGCCGCTCGCTTTGGAACTAATATGTCGTTGTAGCTGCGATATTGGGCGCGTTAGTCAGCAACGAATGGTGCAGGAGGGTTTCGTTTTGCCTTACCTCACTTAAATCGCAAAGCATGAGCAATGACCTCGCCTAATTTGTTAGAGAGTCTTTCGATTCTGGCCATTCCTAAGCCTAAATGAACGCGAGAATTGTCACCATGGCAACGTCTTTGGAAATCGGATTGGACTAAATCGGCCGGGTATTGATAGCACACAAAAGCAGACAGCGTCCCAATAGACCTTTTCCTAAATTATCCAAACACCGAGAAGATCGCTGGAAGTGTAATTCTACGGTCGGCGCGCGCTGGCCTTCCTCTTACAAAGGACTCGAAGTAAATAATCATAATAAGTCATTGACGAACGCGCGTGGAAGGCAAAATTTGTTTTAGACTTTTTGCTGTAGAACAATGGACCTTTTCCACATACCGACGGCACCAGGCGGTGGCTGCACGAACTAAAAATCGAGGAAGTGACCTACATGCGCTACCAATCGATAATGGGAGATGCACTACCAGTTTCTTCGCTCTCTGAGCTGCGGCGCGTGCCCAACGCGACTTTAAAGAGGGATAGAAAAACACGACCCAAACGTCGTGTTTTTCTTTCCGTCCACTTTCTTTTTTTGTGTAACACAATTATATACATGATGCAATTGCGTGTTCTACTCGGTGATCCACAGCCTCCTTCCGAATTTCCTCGATTTCTCGTGCCGACTTCCGCCGCTTGGCATCGGGCGCTCGCGCGTGCGCAGAACGCTTCTCGGAAAAGGTCCATTACTACTGCAGACTCCAGCAGTGCAACGCGTGTAACTACACTTGTGGCATGCACCTCGGTGCTTGGGAAATTAGGAAAAGTTCTATTTGGACGCTGCTTGCTTTTGTGTGCTATCAATATTCGGCCGATTGAGTCAAGGCAATCCACTTTTTAAAGACGTTGCCACGCCGACAATCATCGCGTTCATTTATGCTTAGGAATGGCCAGAATCGAAAGACTATCTAAAAATGCGGCCATTGCTCATTCTTTGTGACTTAAGTGAGGTAAGGCAAAGCGAAAGCCTCCTGCATCATTCGTTGCTGACTAACGCGCCCGATATTGCTGCTACAACGACATATTAGTTCCAAAGCGAGCGGCGCTCACTCACCGGGCACCGCCATGTTTCTCTGAATCCCTACCGAGCAAGTCACGTTATTTCAAAATCCCTCTCCTAGGTATTGCGGCTAACTTTAGCCGCGGTTAGTGCTTCGAGCAAACGGGCGCAGCACTCTAAAAAAATGCCTGCGCGTCTACTTACACGTAAGACATTCAAAGAGCCAATCTATGCGATCTACGAAACCAGCTCAGCGAATGATGAGGCGGAACATCCATTAGACCTAAGAATAAAATCTGCGCTGTGGCATTGCGCAGTGCAAAGCGTCATGCCTGCATTGCGTAATGCAATAGTGCAGACTTATTGTTGGGGTCTAAACAGATGTTCCTCCTCGTCATTTGCTGAGATGATTCCGCAGATCGCAGACATTGGCTCTTCGAGTGTCTAGCGGGTAAGTAGACGCGCAGTCATTTTTAAGAGAGTGGGCATTGTTTGTAACGCGTCTTTTAGCCCACCGCAAGATTTAGCGAAAAAAAAAGATGCCGGTTAATTTAGCGGGAAGAAAAAAAATGTTGCTTGTATTTTCTCGCGAAGTTTAACAGAGAAATGCGCGACTGTATTTTTTTCTTTTAGTGCAGCATAGAGCTCCTGCGCAGCTATTCGCCGAATTCAATCACGTGACAAAGAAGAATCCAATGCTGCACAGGAAAGCCCTTACTACAGCCGCTTCACTGTTTCAAAAGCCGCTAGCCACTAACGAGCCACTAGCCAACTGTGCTTATGTTTTTTGCTTTTGCACGAGGCCGTATATCATCCATTCATGGGCGGTATATAATTCATGTATCATTCACCTGAGTATTACGACGACGAAGAAGACAGGCGGCGGTCCACGGCCCGCCTAGTCTTATCCGATTCGTGTCCATTTGTGGACTTCTTTTAACCACGCTGTCAACCGAAAACATAGATATGACGCGTGGAGATCATAGCCTGACGGGGAACACTCGCGGAACCACGGCAACGTGAGTGAACCACCGCATGCGAACCCGAAAGGACTACTCCGTTTCACTTTAGGTGTGAGCGCAGCAGAAGCTACAAGACCGAGCTCCGGACTTTCAGCGTCCCTGCCAAGCACGCGCGCTCGTGCAGCACTCTAAAAAAAAGGGAGGAGAAATGGAGGAAAAAACGATGTTCCACCCTGTCGCCAACGGAAGGGAAGAAATTGCCCCCGTTCCTCCCTTTCACCGATTGAGAAGCAGCGCCACCTAGTGCTGCTCGTAAAAGGGACGAAAATTCCTCCTCTATGTTCGTAGCGGCAGCGGCGGTCGAACCACCACTGCCGCCGCGAACATGTTCAATGGCGGTGACGGCAACTTTACGGCTTGGTTGCCGTCACCTACAGCGATCCCACTACTGCCCATGCGCGGTGCTAGCGGAGGAAAAGCGGAGCTGCGGAGGCTAGCGGAGGCTAGTGAAACAAAAAAGCGAGGCGCGTAGCGCGGCGTGTGTCTCGGGAGAATCACGCCGTATACGCCCGCTTCGAGATCGCGCTTGTTCATGGTGGATGAAAGCTTGTTGCTGTGATAAGCACAGGTGGCGATTTATCACTGGCATGGCAAGTACAACCACTTTTGTCGCGTTACTTGCTACAAGACAAGTCGACATAGTAATATATCCTTAACCAGCTCGCCTGCCTACTTGCTTTAACTTCAATGACAAATAAAGCGCACAAAAAATAAATCGTCTTGATTCTTGTTTTTTTTGCGTGATTACGTAACTGTTAGAATTGCTGCTCTATTTGAGTCGACCCGTCTCTACGTTCCTACCCCCTCACCTCCGCGAGAAACGTATACTCTTGGAATAAAGCGTACGTACCATACAGCGAAAGATAATCCGTGCGGCGTTTATTTCAGTTCTGTGTCAAACAGAACATCATATCCCGTCGATAGGAAAGAGCACTGCGTTGCGACGAGCAACTGCGTCCGACACACGTTGTAGTCCGTCAACATCGAGGCCACAACCGGCTTGCGGCAAACACCCGTTTTTGAAAAACCATAGCCCCGCACAAGAAATGACACTGAAATGACGATTCGGCGAAGGACCGAAGCAACGGATCCGGAAAGCAAGGTCAACTATGCATTCGGGAAGAGTCCACTTGGAAAAAAGGGTAGTACAGACATTCCATTCTGGTTGCGGGGCGAAGTGGGGGAGGGAGGGCGGTCCGCGGGCTTGAAGGAAGGGATGATTCACCACAGCCGACGGTTCACCGCTGCTTTTTTAGTTTGCGCTGCGCTGCATCTCCTGCTACATATCAAATAACGCACTAAAAAAAAATACGTCGCATTTTTTTATGCTGGTTTACTTTGTTTATTTACGCGCGGTTCCTCTCGTGTCGCGAAACGAGCGCGGCTGTAGTGGTGTTAAAACCAGTAATATTGTTTCTTCGACAAATCCATTGAAATACTTGTGCAACTATTAAAATGATTCATTACCCCACCAAAACTGAAAATAAATTATACTGGCACTGAACACTACAATCAAACAATAGCTTCTTTGCAATATTCAGCACCAGTGTACTGCACTTAAACACTGCATTGCCAACATGATTCATCAAACTTATGAAGAATATAATTATTTAATTTTAGTTAATTAGCTTAATGATCTACATTTGCTTTGTTCAGGGTGTTGAATTAAGAGATGGGGGCTATTCCCGGAGACATTTCAAATAATGTATTAAGTACGAGTAATATTTACTCCACCTCTCCGTGTTTATGCGACAAAGGATAGCAGTCACCGGAAAAGTCGGATTCAAAAATAAGGCTGCCATATATAGAGAGAGTGCGAATTTGGCGTTCGTAGAGAGGTGTGGGGGTCGGTGTCACTGCGTTGTGCTGTTGTGCTGTTGTGTGGGGGTGGCGTTCTGCTTGTGTTTCGTGTATTATGCGTGTTCAGTGATGTATGTGTATCTACCATGTAGCGTTAAAAAGTCGGGGGAGCTTAAAAACAAACTAGCGCGTCTCCGAATTTTTTTTTTGCCGTTTTGAGCGCCATCTGGTGGAAGCTCTATCAATTACACGTGGGGAGAAAGTTTCCTCCTTTGAGAGAAACAAGGTGACAATTTTCCTCCCTTCTAGGGGACGAACTTTCTCTCCCCAAGCAAAAATAGGTGGCAACTTTCCTCCCTTCTTAAGGGAGGAAATTTCCTCCCCGTTTTGTAGGAGGAAATTTCCTCCCTTGATGTGGGAACATATTGGACACGCGAGTTCCTCCTTTAAGGGAGGAAGTACTACTCCCTTTTTTTTTTAGTGAGTGCAAGCACTGTTCAGGGCCACATGCTCGCGCTTGTAGCATCGGCTGCCTCTGGACTTAAGGTGAAACGATGTATGCGCCGATCCACTCGGCCTAACGTTAATATTGCTCCTGCACGCGTGAAGAGTGACTTTCCCGCATAACTTTGGATGTCAAGGTGGATGACAGCGCAATTCAGCTCCCTACGGGAGCTTATCTATGCAGGAACTCTAGTGCAGCAGAGTGTGCCACGCCACTGCTGTGATCGCAGTTTGAGGAAACTTACGTCACCCGTCCTGATGTCACGTGACTTGTGTACCAATTTAGTATCCACGCTAAATTTAGCGGCTAAACCTCACGTCAGGTGATCTAAACAACAATACAACTTTCCCGCTAAATTTAGCGGGAAAATTGGCGTCACGTGACTAGACGTCACGAGACCCATAGACCAATTATGTTTCCCCGCTAAATTTAGCGGGAAAATTGGCGTCACCTGATTTGAGGTCAAGGGACCCATACACCAATTCAGTTTCCCCGCTAGATTTAGCTGAGAAATTGATGTCACGTGGTCTATGCACCAAGTCAGCTTTTTCGCTAAAGTGTAGAGGAAAAATTGATAAAGATATAGCTTAGTCAATCCCCGAAACGACTGTCTAATGTCTCCTAAATATATTTAAACGATTGCTCCTTAAATACTGCTTTTGATGCGTTATAAGACTTTGAAGATAAAGATCGCAGGCAATTGTTTTTCTTTTAATAAGATGGGAGGGAGGAAACAGTTGTGCATTATACGTTCTTTTGGTATTCTAACTGACGCGTGGTAAAGGTATGGTGAGCGGGATAGAGCTATACTCGCATTCGCCTCAAGAACCGTAGTACAAGTAAAAAAAAGCCTGGTTCCTCGTGGAACTCTACCAACTTCTCCTTTCCTGCGTTGAATTAAGATGCATGTAGGTGCATCTTAGATTAGCTTTATGTTATTTTATCAAGACGTACACGTTTCAAACGCCAAACGCGTAGTTTTCTTCGTTCTACAACGACCTATACTAAGAACTACTTCGCGAAGCACACGCATAATGCGCAAATATTACTCTTTTTTTTTTCTTGATGTAGCAACGAGTACGGAGAGCGATGCGGCGAACTTCAACCTCTTCCCACGCGTACCCAGGTGCTCAGGGATGGAGCGTGGCATCAAAGGACCGCCAAGATGGAGAGTCATCGGTTTCTTTTGTGATACCTGCGCAGGTGAGATACCGAGGACAAAGAACGGGGTTCGCTCGATGTCCGCGCCGCGACTGGAAAGACGAATGGTGCAATATCCGCACTTCTCTGGCTCCTTGCGCAACAACCTCGGCCTGGGTGTTCGTTAGATTTTTGTTTTTCAGAAACGTTCTTCTCCGCGGTGTGACAAAAAACGGGAAGGATGTTGCGGCTTTGTGTGTCTCGGAGTTCGGTTTCTAGAACGGATATGACCATCGAGTGAGAAGAGACTCGTCGTGAGTTCGGACTCAAAGGACTAGCCTTGTGTGTGGTTCCAGTAAGCGAGGTTTCCACGCCTGTAGACCTTTCCAGCGCTTATCATTCGGGCGAGAAATGCCGAGTCACGGTGATGTGGACGTATGTGCAGCGTCTGATATACCGCACAACAGAGCTACAGCGCATGCTCAGAAGGCATTCCACAGCCCAGCAGACAAAAGATGGCAGCGCGCAGAAGAAGATTTTTGGAAAGGTATCTCTAGTCCCCGACGACCCAAGAAACACAGGTCGTGGCGAGTTTCAGGCGTCTTATTACCGCTCAGCAGACGATAAGGTTACGACATTAGCGAATGAGAAAGTTGAGCGAATCACGAGTCAGTGTGAAGATATTAAGTCCAGGAGCCCTAATCTGCACACTTGGCGAAAAAGTCGGCGAGAAATCTGGCGGCCGTGATTGGTCATGGCCGCACTCAACCTTGGCCCCGGCCAATCATAGCCGCCGGATTTCTCGGCGACTTTTTCTTCAAGTGTCTAGATCAGGGCCCCTGCCCTACGTTTCTGTGGCTGCCGATGACTCTATAGTAGGGGTGTGCGAATAGAGGCTCGAATTGAATAGCGTAACGTCATCCCTAGCTTATCTGGTGTTGAAAAAACCGGCCATGTTGTTTTCCCTCGCATTGTCAAGGCTATGAATGACGCAGCGCTTTTCGATTCGAATCACTATTCGCACGACCCTTCAGTTTATAGGTATGTGGGTGCTTGTCCAGATCTTCTCTGGATTACGGCTGTCAACTTTTAGGAATAATTATTGTCATGAACCAAGGGCAGACAAAAGTGTTTGGGAACACGCGAGAACATTGAACCAAGATTTTATCAAAGAAAGGTGTTTTTCTTTTTGCCTGTAAATGAAATCAGGAATATAGTAAACATTAGCAAATGAGTTCGAAACAATAAACACCCAGAAATCTTTAGCGGAAGCAGATGTCTTCTAAGAGACTTGGTTGGCTTTTTCAGGTTCCCGCAGAAGCTTATGTTTCCTAGTACAGCGTTTATCACCCAGGCGAAAAATGCCGAGTCACTAGTCTGTGGACGCACGCGTGGCGTCTCATATTTCGTTAAAGAGAGCTACTGCGCATGCTCAGAACGCCTTCCACAGCCCAACAGGGGAAGATAGCAGCGTTCAGAAGGCGATTATTTTAAAGGTCAGTAGTTGCTGACAGTTTAAGAAAACGTTTTCGAGTACCTTAGTATTGCTCCGCAGACATGGCGGCATTAGCCGATGAGAACGCCGATATACGAATCACAAAGCCAAAAGCGCAAAGCTGATAAGCCAGTGACTACAGTGCGACTCAGTTCCAAAGGACGAACGTTGAGTTGTTGTACAATGTAATGTGCCTCGAGTGTCTCGTAATCCCGTGTCCTTGTAAAGGTACCGAACATCTTTCTTATATGTTTCTCATTCCATCGTTTTTTCTTTTTTTAAGTGGTGGACGACTAGAGGACGGAAAACAGATTTCATGTATTTCCGTTCAACAAAAAAAAAAAAAAAACGATAAATAACAATAAAACTTGATACGGCGTAATTGTGTTTCCCGCCTCGACTGGCGCACTTTTATGTCGAGGCAACCCGAAAGAGAGAAAAACAAAAAAGAAATTGCGTGGACACGGAAATGCTTTCGGACTCCACGGTTGTCAACACATTTAAAACAAAAAAAACACCTTAAAATCTAAAAATAAAATTAGGCTTAATTTTAGCGTCTGACCCCTGTACAGAAACGCCGAGACTTAGGTTTTGTATTTATTTCGATTATCTTCGTAGCCCCTTACAGTCACACAATACCCCTTACTTTATATACTCCTATATCTTTAGAAACTCGATGTAACAGATCAATATGTCTTTTTGTACTGTTATATAATTTTTTTATACAATTATATATTTCGCTTTGCTTCGCTCCAGTACAAGCCGTCCCTCTACTTCAGCCGTCCGAAGTATGTATGACATGGTTGTTTGTAATTGGTGACTAATTTCTATCTACTCTTTACCGCAACATATTAAAACAGCGCACAGTAACACAGCGCACTCTTTTCTTTCTTTCTGCTTGGGCACACTTTTAATATGTTGTCATTATACCAATCAGCTCAACTCACCACCGACTACACTTTGCGCAGTTCGCTAAGCAGCGTTCTTTTGTCCGCTTTCCTCAAAGCAGGGCACCGCTTCAGCTGCCCTCTGACGTATTTGCTTCACCAGCTCAATTCGGGAAGGAAACAGACTGCGTGGCGATGTCGACGAGGGCAGAGTTGGATGATATGGTTGAGACTGAACAAAGTTAAGAAATGACCAAACAAGTACGAGACTGAACATAGACAACAAACAAACAAAGAAATGGACAAACAAGCGTGAGACTGAAATAAGTTAGCCAACAAACAAAGCGCGAGGCTCAACGAAACTGGCGAACAAAAGGACATCAAGCTAACAAACCATGCTAACAAACAAACAAACGTAAGACTGGACGAAGCTAACAAAACAAGACAAACAACAAACAAAATGGCATCGCGCTAAGTGATAGTCAGAAGACGGAGCAGGCAACTGAAAGCCACTTAATCGATCGTAGTTGGGGATGGCATCAGAGTGGGGGGAAAAAGAACCCAGGTGGAAAAAAAAGCGGGGGGGGGGGCACTTGGAAACAAGAACAAATGAAAAGATTTGTCTACGTGGCATATCGTTTTCGGAGCGAGAGGCACACGAAGCTCGACAATTTTACGAACGCTATGTACGGTGTGGATACTGTCTGCTACATCAGCGGAAGTGCGGAACTTTACAACGTTAGCACGAACAAGCGACCATTGCTTCTTCATAATGTCAAACACCTGAGACTGAGGTATGCATTGGAAAGGAGACAAACGCACACAGGTTCTGGAATCTTCGTATGTTCTCTGCCAATGTAGAGTTCACAATTTGTTGTTGTTCTGACACTACTGTTATCACTACTT
>JAZHYW010037841.1:0-26278 GCA_037355805.1 Ixodes ricinus | reverse complement strand
ATGTACTTTAATGAGGGATGACAGCTGACAATTACAGTAGGAGTCTTTATAGGTATTCTCCTTGTCTCTGCTCATGCGCTTGTACCAAATCTATCACACAGACTCTTTGAAGAGCTTAGGCTTACTAATTTTGAAAAATATCATTACGCAACTACGATTACTAACGAATCGATGTGTGCCTCAAGTGGAGTTGATCTAATTGATAAGATAGCGAAGGTTAACGACGTAATTAAAGGTAGTAGTGTGACAATCTTCATACAACGTCCTTTGCAACAGGCTATCAGTCTGCAGCACTAATTTGCACATACCGTTAAAATCGTGGTTTTAGCTCATATTCTTACTGCATGTAGTAAACGGTGACAGACAGCATGCGGTGATTCTAAACATGCCTCGTTGTCTGGCTTATGTAATGATGATGGTTCAATTCTAATCGACTCCCTGTAGTAGCAAGAGTTTGGATGCCAAGTAGACGGTTGCACAAGAATGAAATGAATGACATCTGTTTTTGCTTAGATGTTATTGCTTGTAGCAGGGTAATGATAAAGAATAACGATGGTTTGAATTGTGATTGATATCGTCGTTGTTTAAATAATTCCAATCATGATTTAAATCGCACCAATTTGGTTATGGTGATATAATCAAACAATTTCGTGTAACAACAACTACTAAAATATGTCATATTCACCTCTTGTTTCAATGCTGCTTCCCATGGGACTTTATTCTTCAGTTTAAAGCATAGGATGATCAAGCCGAAAATATTCCTATCAGGCAGCGAAATAAAGAAAAGCTCAGCAGAGCGATAAAAATCAAGTATTTTTAGATAAAGTGATTAAAATCGCGTAAGTCTGATTTAAATCAAATATATCTGATTTTTTCTTTTTTCTTCAAAGAGAAGAATAATTTGTTTTTTTTACCATGGATTGTAGCAATACGACGGCGAGAATTAAAACTTTTGTGAGGTACACAAGCTTAAACCTTTTCAGATACAAATCGCCACACAGCTTGGAATGAAGAGACAGGCGTACTTTTTGTTTTCTGTAAAAGTTGTGATCGAGGCGCTGTCTGATGCAATCTTGGTCGCAAACTTAGGCAATGAAATTTGGTGTTCGTAAATAAAAGTTTCTTTGAGCAAATAAAAATAAAAGTCACCTATGCCCTGCTCCTGCGACGTCACGCAGAGTATGACAGTTAGCAGCGGTTAAAGCAATCCCCACCGTATCCAGAACAGTTACAACCCAGTTGCACAGGCATTGATAAACCAGTAAAATACGACAATGCAAAAAGAGGTATACTAACAAATTCGCTGTTGCCTAATTGGCGTATCTGAAATCTTCTCTCTGTCTCTAAGCTCCAACTATCAAATACCAATATACAAAAACAGGTAAGCACTAGAGAATAGCGAGAGCAAACTTTCTTGTGCGCCTTAACTCTCAGTGGGTCCAACTTGCGACATTCAGTTTGCATTTCTATACCATTGTAGCTAAGCAAGCATTTCTCTCTAGTGTCACCGCTCGTGCCGTCGGCAATGGAGGATATAAAGAGGGTGTTCTGGTCGAAAGGCCTCATTTAAGACGCCTCTTTCTCGCGGGGCAGCAAAACGAAGAGAGAAAAATGTTTAAAGCCTACAGGCAGTGATTTTCATTCCTGAAGAAACTAACAAGCAAACTAACGATAAAAACCTCCAAATTCTGCGGTCCAGATGGTGTGGCAAACACGACTCACTTAGGGCCAGGACTCAGACTTTTCTAGAGCAGAAGATACAGACACAGAGTTCCCTTTGCGACATTTCTTTCGTGGTCGTGCCGCTCCTTTTGGAAAATCTTCAGTCCTCTGTCAAATTTACCATGCTTAATCCCCTGGTACTTGTTAGCCTTTAGACGGTCTTCCATCACGTGAACGAACTGATACCTTTGTGCTATCCTCTCGTATTTGAACTCTTCCCACGCTTGTAAACATCTTAAAAAGCATAGGGATAATACGTATACGAAAAATAAACGTCTCCAGCGTAAACATAAAGCAAAAAAAAAGTGTAAAGGTTTCATTACCGAGAGGTTGACATAAGTCGGAACACGCATAGGCGTACACCTTGATTTAAATTTATTAACGGGACTGCAGGCAAGCCTGCTTGCTCTCTTTAGATACCCCTAAAATTAGGTAACATGGAGGCATTAAAAATCAGCTAACAAGACAGACATGCGCGACCTCGCAAAAAGGAAGGTTCAGACATTTGCGTAGCAGCAGCGTGGTCGTACCGCCAATATACATGACACAAAATACAGCCTGCAGACACGTTCCATGGCACGCACATGCGTCAAGTACGCATGTCTGACACGTTTCAGGCGTGTCCGCGCCATTGAGGCCGCAGTGTCTGCAGGGAACACCATGTATTTTATATGATGATAAGATGAATATGAATCCATATCATTTCACTTCAAGAGAAACCGCGGCGCAGCAGAAAGGCAAGTGGCCCATTGCATGAAAAGTAATGCGGCGCCGCGTCCAATGATAACGTGACGAGAAAGTGAGACAGGCGATGAAAAAGAGAAGGTGACGACGCTGGATTGGAGATACCGGCGAGGTGGCGGATGACGCTGCCAGTGATGTAGAGAACCCGGCGTTAACGGATGCCCCTCATCACCTCGTCACCTCGTCACACGATACCGCTCAATCCTCACACATCACCTCATGCATGCTCCTCAATCCTCATGCATTTCGCACCTCTCATGCGCGGATTAGTGTTAACTGCGGCTTCAGTGTGACCGACAGCCTTACTACCACCCGCGTCTGCATGCGACGAGATGGACGCCGCCGCTGAAGAAACGAGGTCCGCGCGACGTGAGTCGTGGGCGTGAACGGCGGCGAATCATATAATGCGTGGCCGATGACGGCCACAACAGCAGATGTCTGAACCGTATTCCAGTACGGCCAAACGCGACACCGCGCTGCTTCGCATTCTATAGACCGACAGGCAGTGTTTACAAACGAAGCCGGCATCTGCCAACACTGGTGCGGGTAGGCGCGCGTGCGCAGAAACCGGTTCGCGTCAGGTGACGCATCTGTGCATGTGGAATTGTTCTCTACGTCAATAAAATTTGATCTTCACCCCAGATCGCTCTAGAACACTCTAACTCGCCAAAATGATGTTCCTAGAAAAGTGAAGACCGGAGAAGTAACAGTCGTCCCGGGAAAGCGTGTTTTTGTTCGGCAGGAAAAGAGAGAAAGACGTTCTTTGGGCCAAGAAAACCGGAACGCAAGTAGAAGAAGCCTGCAAGTGCGGCGTCTTCGCCTACAAGTACATATTGAGGAAAATGAATTGGATCCTTCCGGAATAAGACAACTTGCTGCTCAACAACGAGTTTGCGCACCTACTTGCGAGCGCAGTTTATACACGCCGTTCCAGCATCAGGTGCACCAACGGATAAAGGAGACGTCCCATTAGCGGGCATTAATTTAAGAGGGACGAACCCGCCTGAATCCGTCCATGCTGACGATATTCTGCTCTTCTCACACAGCAACCTCGAGAAGTGAAACGTTAGCGTGTGTGTGTGTCTTTCTTTCTCTCGACAGTTGGCACTGAGGCGTTTTCGCGTATGAGGAAAACGAGCATGCAGTTAAGGGGTTGCGTTTAAAACTGAAACCGAGTCGGAGGTGCTATCGTTACTGAATATTGTGACATTTTTTCCAGTGGTGTACTCGTATCTCTCCGCACTTCTTCATGGTTTTGGCCTAAATAAAATGACACAATGTTATTAGTCTGTCCTGTCGGTTTTCATTTTTATAAACATATGCGTCTGCTAGAAGCGGGCTTTAGAAGCAAAAAAAAATATAAAAGATTTCCTTTCTTTTGTGCGCATTATTCGGGACAGAGTGTAAAGTGTCACGGACTGCCAAGACGCTCATAACTGCGATCATCAGTTCGAGCAATGAGAAGTGTCTCTGGAAGGACAATCGCTTATTTTGTACATACAATGAAAACAGAATACGAGAAAACGACTTTTCACCGTAGTTTGTCACGAAGAGTTCTTCTGATAGAAAGGTAAGCAGGCGGCTAATAGGATACCTTCCAGATGCTTTAGAGCGTAGCCTAGGCGTCTGTTTCCGGCCGAGTGGCGTCGCCGTCGGCGTAACTGCACGGTGCATGATGGGTAAATTTCTCCGCTAATTTTAGCGGAAAATTTTCCCGGCTAAATCTACAAAGAACCCGTCCGTGAGAACCAACGGGAAATTTTCCCGCTAAATCTAGCGGAAATTCCCCCCTAAATCTAGCGGAAAATGCTCCCGCTAAGTCTAGCGGAAAATTTTCCTCACAAATCTAGCGGGAAATTTTCCCGCTAAATTTAGCGTGGAAAAATTTTCCCGGCAAATCTGTCAGAAAATATTTATTTATTTTTTCTTCATGCTTGATTTTCTGATGTAAATTAAATGCGCGGATCGAGGGTCGGATGCGTGTTCCGAACTTTGCGTGGAGGCGGTTCTCCGAATGCGAACGCACAGTGTCTCGGTATGTGGATCGAATGCCGGACACGAAGCCTATGGATGATCGATCGAGGATGAACGAACTGTTATCCGGCGCAGGATTCTAATTACAGGGGTAGACCCAAAGTTAGCTACCTTTGTTTCTACTCAATCTTCGAACGCGTTACAGCAACGAGTTCGGACCGACAACAGAAAAAGCACCCTGCACACCTCTAGAAATAGAAGCTGTATAAGGGTACACCCTTGTCCCATATGTGAACGCCCCAAAAACTACATTTGGACGTTCAGTCCCCTGACTTCGAGCTGGCGAGATACCAAACTTTCACGAGCGGCTTGATAGCTGTTAGACAATAGCTGATGGGCGTAGCAAAAACTAGATAAAAGCAACTGAGTTTTTTTGTAGCAGGGCCACAAAAAACGTTGAATGTCTCACTCGTAGCCTTGGACGCGTACATTAGCTATTTTAACAAGTTTAGCATCGATTGACTATCAAACCGCTCGTGAAAGTGGGTATCGTCGGTTTGGACGTCTGTAGACCGAACGCTCGAATTGTTGTTTTGGGGTGTTACATATGGGACAAAGGAGAAGTGCCCCTATACATTCCCCCATACTCTAAGAGTGTATATGCGAAATGACCTCCAAGGTCGAAAGCAAGTTTCCGGCTTAAAGTATTCTTACCTCACCAGGTTTCATATCCTGTGTCTCTTCGTCTTGCTTTATCCCACGTCTCGCCGTAGAGCATCCGTTATATCCGTTGACTTTGGCGGCCTTCCTTCCCGTGGGCCTGCTCTAATCATACGCCTTTGTTTCGGGAATGAAGCAGACACCCCGTGGCGCTGACAGTGACGAAGACGAAGGAGACGGGTGCTCGAAAGACGGCGCACTGGCAGAAAGGGCAGGAAAAGTAGCAAGGAACAAAAACTTTACTCCATGGAGTGCAAAACAAGAAAGACGAAGGAAATATCAAGGAAGGAATCTAAGGCAGTTGCTTCGGTGATTTCGGTGAAATCAGGCCGGCGGAGGAGCGGCGCTTGCGTGAGTACATGAATCCCCGGATGAGATAAAGGAGAGTAAGGTGAGGGACAGAATACTCAGACGTACAAGAAGGCGAGGAGAGACATATACGACGGGGCGGCCGGGAGGCTGTAAATAGGGAGGGCGGGAGGAAGGTGCGGAGCAGAGTACTTCTTAGCCACATTTCGCGAACAGCACAGCGCTGTGTTCTTACGTTACGTCATGTTGGCGTGCGCTCGATGCCTGGTTACGTTCTAGACTCGCAAGAAGAAAGACAACTCACTTTATTATCGAACATAAATTACGGCGTTCAAGATGCCGCAGCTCTCTCCGCACTGCGCTCGAGCTAGCCCTCTTCATGACGAGAGGTCCGACATGGTATGCCAGTGAGAGAATCGATGACGATGAAAGGAAGGGGAGGGGATGAGAAAGGGGACTGAAAAGCTACAGGACACTGAAGAGACAGTGGGCGAGGCTGGCTATAGAGCTCAGGCCAACTGGGGCAGGAGGGGTCAGAACGAGAACGATATAAGTAAAGTTTTGCGGTGTGTTGAGCGTGTTTATCCTGAATTTTACGAAGGATCTGCGGCTTGGAAATAGAGAGATCGGGGCGTGTGCAGCCGGCAGAGTGATCAGCTTCCAGCTTGAATCGAAGGTTGCAAGACCTGGAAGACGGCCTTCGTAATCAGAAGAACCTCGTCCCACAAAAGGTGGGCTGACCCGGGGATCGCTTCATGTCCGGCTCATGGTCTCGCGGGCGAGCTGATAACACAGCCCATTTCCAGCGATCTCCGGATGCACGGGGATTCAACTTCAATGCGACCGTACGACGTTTCAGATTCAGAAGAGCCATATCAATGGCTGCGAGTGTATATCAGTGGGTAGTGCGCTTTTGTAAACGTCGCAGCGGCGGTCTAGGAGAACGCATGGCACTACGCATTGCTGGGTTGGGGAAGGGCGTACGAATTCCGTGGACTGCATGCACAGTGGAGAGGAATTCACGGCGATGCATTTGTCCGAGGCGGGGGGGGGGCTCGAGGCATGAACCGCCGGTAGACTAGAGGGCTTCAAAGGAAAAGGGGGAGTGCATGAAGTGAGCTGCAGCACCTGGTGAATCCGCGCATACGGAGGCGTCGGTGTATGCTACAGCGTGACCGCCATGGATGAGGGGCAGTATGGGCCTGCCCGCGTCCAGGGTGTAAGATCCGGGATATTTTGGGTGGGTTGGGGGCGATCCGAGGCTGAGACATCTGGGACGCAGAATGGAAGGGCGTAGGCATGGGAAAGTATGCGAGCCTGTCAAGGGAGTCTATCTGCCTTGGTGTGAGGTGAACGCCAGCCTGAGCAAGTTGACGGTCTTCGGTGAAGATTCAGGAAGGGAACGGTACTGGGAGAAATAGTCGGTACCGTATAGCAGCTTTGGTAGAGCTAAGAGATGGATTCAGTTGGGTTGCTCAGTTGGGTATGCTCAGAGCGGATACTAATCTGGCTACCCAGCTTGTGGCCGTTGAGGACAGCGGAACTCGCACCAGCGAAGCGCGACAACCAGTTCGAGGAATAACTTAATGCACGATATCGGGAGTGACGATTCCGGTGGTTCGCAACGTAACGTAAAACAACCTAACAGGCACAGCAGAACAGCCCCAGTAGAGGTAGGGTATGTTGAATCCAGATGCAGGCGCAGCAGGAGAGGTATACGAGAGGATAGCGAGGAAGGGAAGCCTCCGCAGATTGCGTCGTGCGGGAACCTATGTGGGATGGGCACGCCACCATGTATAGAAGCGTCAGAGTGCTCTGCAGCCAACGTCAGTTCAAGCGGTAATGGCAAAGCGCGGAGTTGCTACGACTGGCTATGCGCGCTATCAACGTATCGATTCGCGTCTCGCCGAGCTGGAGACGATAGTGTGTCGGACGCTGATTGCGCGGCACTTATGACCACGTCCGTCCCCACTGCTCTGTACAGTAACAACAAAGCAGAAGCTGGCGACGCACACAGTTACCGAATTGCCGACATAGCTAGCGCGTCCTGCCACAAGCGACGGATCAGGATAAGCGCCTGAACGCGTCTGCAGACAGTGTTTCTGGCAACAGCCAGTTAGACGAGATGCGGCAGACATGACCCAGACAGGAGGGAGTCTTAGGGGATCCGCATTCGCACAAAACGACTCGGCGTCAATAGACCGAGCTGCAAACTGCGCATGTGCGGAGTCGCTGCGGTGGCGCATGCGCAGTCTGAACCGGGAGGGCCCATTCGCAAACGGCATCAGCATGCGCAAAAACGGTTCCCTCTAAAACGTCTAATGCCTGCAAACCGTCACGCCAGTGGGACGGGCCAGCAGTTGGAGCGGGGCTTGAAGGTGACGCGGCTCAATTCCAGCACTCAGGCAGCTCGTTCCAGGTACTGTAAGGATGAAGATAACGGCAGAATGGCACAATGTTTCTAAAACGTGCACAACGCACACATATCTGTGATGAAGTGGAACAGGGCGTAGCGTGCATCGTTCTTCTGGGTTGTTTTTTGCCATGCTGTCGTTATTTAGAATGAACGTGCGTGATCGGTCCGTAAGTGTGATGAATGATAGTCAAACAAAATATTTTTTCAAGTCATCGTTTATTTTTAGAACTTTTTGCATAACGTTTGTGTTTCTATACAGAGAGATTAGTCCGTTGATTATGAGGGAAAGGGGGAGGGGGCAAAAAAATTATTATTTGTCTAGAGCTGGCAAAACAATAAAAAAGTTTGCTGGCTGAGCTTGGGTCCGCTTGTCCTGTTTTCGTCCCGGCGTTAGTAATGGTTGCTAAGCACTCCTTCAACTCGAAAAATACTGTACTGTCGCGAAAACGAAAACCTGGGGTGAGCGGAGACAGTATTAACATGGGCTCTCATTATGGATATGCAGGTTTCTGTTTTGTCGTTTCTGTTAAACAGAGATGTTGCGATTGTCTTAGTAAGCGAGTTCCGAATGCATATACTGATGACAATGATTATTGCTTAGCGCAAGTTTCGCATTGGTATTTCATTCGCTTGTTGCATATGTTAATGCTACTTTCATTGCTAGTCTCGGTATTTTTTTTTTATTTCCACTGTTCACTTCCATTGACAGTGAAAGTTGTCTTCCCCGCGTTTTCAAACTAGCCAGATCAGTAGTAGTCATAATTAGATTACCAAGGTAAATTTATTGCATTGTAGACATCTGTGTTTTGTCGTATCACCAGAGTTTTGATCATTTGAACGTGAAGCGGGCTAGTTTCAGATGAGTGAAAGACTCAAAAGTGCAACCGCAATATTCTCGGCTATTGCGGGTAAAATTAAACTGCATGATTTTCAAATCACGCTTTATCTACAGCAAAATTCTCAGTTTTCCGCGCTTAAATTTAAAGAAAAATCGAGCGATGTGCAGACATTTTTCGGTTGGATTTGTGGGAAAACTGATCGTCAAATGAGTTCCTGCCACGTGATTCCAAGACAAAATCAATTTTCCCGCTAATTTTCGCGGGAGCATTGAGGTCACGCAGACATGAAAAAATACTAGCCTATCTCAAATAATTTTACCCAAGATACTGTATCTTAAATACTTTTCGGAGTATCTTGGTATCTTGTACCTTTGATGGAGAGTATTTAATACTCTATTTTATCATAATTTGTTGTCTTTGTACTCATTATTTTAATACATTTTTGAGATCCGGGCATTTTCCATTTTTCGGTAGAAGTGCGGACGTGGCACGAGCAAATCGCAGAATTTTCAGGCAATTCCGATTAGCTACGGTGAAAATGAATTGAGCTCGTGAAAACACGCTTAGTCGACTGTGACTCATATTCTCTTCCTAAGTCTGCATTAAATGAAGCAGCCGTTCAGCGCCCCGTGGTTTTATAGAGCTTTTCCGAAAAAAAATCTTCAAATTAAAAGGTGTGGTTTTTCGCCATTTATTTTATGCAGACTGAAACGACCTAACGACAACAATGCAGTGACAAGAAAATAACAAATAGAAAAAATGATAAGTGACAATAATAAAAGTAGACATTTTTGTTTTGCTTGTATAAAACGTCGAGTTTTTCTGTCATTAGTTTGGCACTTATTACTTCAAGAGAAGGCAGGAACGAACAATCTCAAAATGCCAACAGTTTCAACGCCAACGCAACCGAAGAAGGTGTGACACTGCCGTGGTTATTATCCATTTATCTGTGTCCTTGTTGGGTACTGTGGATTGCGTTTGGGGCAGCAGGTTTCAGATAGCTAGTAATTGGCGAAATTTGTCAATTCTCATTAATTCGGGTCTAACATAGGTTTTACCTGCATGTTGCATTGTCATGAAGTGAGTAATAGGCATTTCTCCTCTCTCCAGCAGTTGCTGAAAGGTTGAGAAGAACCCCATTCATTTGTTCTGTTAATTGCTGGGCGCCATTCGATTTCTTTATGTTTTCACATACGCTGGCCAACAGCTGGCAATCTCCTCCCCATATTGGGAGGAGATTAGAAGCGACGTATATGTTTTTGTAAATATCTATCAGTGTTATTGCCAAGGAGCGCGTGGCCGAATGGCTACCCTGTTATTTGCGTGATGCCAGAAAAAGGGACTCTATTTATTCAATTTGACATTTCAGTTCGAGAATTTTATCGCCTGATCAAATTACGAATGGTTTTGTTTCCGCCGCCGAATGTTTGCTCCACGTAGTATGGGGGCATGGTTCCGCCAAGTCTTGCCCCAGGCCGACTAAAGCAGCGACATCGACGCCTGTGACGCATTTCTCTATTTTGTTTTGGGAAATGTAGTTCAAAGTTTAGTTTTCATTTGCCGGTTTTCATCATTTGTCATTCGTGACAATATTTTGTTACTTTTTTTTTTGCTCATAGTTCATTCTGGTAGCAGGATTTGCGTAATGTAGCATTAGAATGTTGTCAGTGATTGCCTTAAACTACAATGCAGAAACACTTCAAAAAAAAACTGAGATTAGCATTTAAAAGTAGTTTGTTTCCACTCAAGATATTTTCATAGCGAAAAGTAATCCTATTTAAATAGCTTTATGAAGCAGGTATTTAGTAACTTAATCCTATATTTTTTGTCTGAGTATTTATCTGGGATTGTGCCAAAATTGATAATGCAAATTTAGTTAGTTTTATCTCCCACTAACTCTAACTCTAACTAACTCTAAATGTAACTCGAACTTACTCACCAATTAACCTACACTTCTCATTGTGAGTTAGTGGTGAGTAAGTGTTCGAGTTACAGTTAAGAGTCAGCTAGATTTAGAGTTAGTTAGAGTTAGAGTTAGTTAGAATTAAAGTTTGCTAGAATTTGCGTATGGGTTACCTGGCACAGTGTTGGACAAAATACTCGATAAAAGTATTTAAGTTAAGTTACTAAATACCTGCTTCATAAAGTATTTAAAATACTACTCAAGTTACTTTCACTGTAAAGTATCTTGAGTAGAGTACAAATACTTAGAAATGTATCTCAGTTACTTTTGAAGATACTTCCGCATTGCTTAATTTGTATAGACGTCATTGACAACGACAATTATGCAGCTACGCAAATCTGGATTACCAGAATGGTTTATTAGCACGCAACAACACAAAACGGAAAAAAAGAAGTAGCAAAATATTGTCACGAATGATAAATGATGAGGCGGCGAATAACTGAAGAAACTAAACGTTTAATGGGGCGAACTTGTTCCCAAAACAAAATAGAGAAAGCCTAGCGTCGCAGGCGTCGATGTCGGCGAAACAGCAGGATCGACCGCTGGGGCGAGACTGACTCCGGACCGACACTCGGAGCACCTTTTGTACCCGCGTGGGTTTCTGGAACATTCGGCGTAGAAAGTTCGGCGCGTAGAACATTCGTAACTCGATCAGGCGACAAAATTCTCGAACTTACCAGAATGTCAAATTGAAGGAATAAATAAAAGAGAAGTCCGCTTTCTGGTATCGAACCCGGAGCCTCCGCGCGAGAGCCAAGCACGGTAACCATTCGGCCACGCGCTCTTTGGGCAACGCGCGTGGCAATAACACTGATAGATGTTACAAAACATTTCTGCGACAACACGAAAGAGGTCGCTTCTGATCTCCTCCCCAATATGGGGAGGAGATTAGAGTGCCTCAATGTTGTTGGCCAGCGGCCAACAACATTGAGGCACTCTAGAGGAGATCAGACCGTGGCGCCCAAGCGGTTAACTTTAGAACTAGATGGATGGGGACAACAAATACAATGACTCAGCGCTCGGCTGACTTAACTGAACGCGGCGTCAGTGTTCGGCTGGAGTTCGTGTTTTCCGGTGAGGGGGAGGAGGGGCTCTTTTGTTACCACTCCGGCCTGCATGAGCAATGCAGCATGCACGGTGCCCAGGCCTTGTGTTGGGTAAACCCCGAGGTGTGGGGGTGACAAACGGGTCAGAGCGCTTCGCCAATAGTGACATCGCTGAATATCACATCCTGCGGCGCACCTTAGACGCATCGTTTAACTACAATCCATATTCCCTATACGAGGAGTTCACTATAAACGAACTTGGGACACGGATATGAGTGAATGGATAACAAAGAGGACCCACATAATAGCCACGGCAGTGGTCGCACCTTCTTCAAGTAGGTTGCGTTCAGAAAAGCACTCAACGTTGGGGGACACTTTGTTGGCATTTTGAGAGGTAATCCAGCTCCTATAGTTCGTTTCCTGTACTGTTCTCTGCTTATCAATGTTCGCTTACAGACAGTGTTCGCGAGAGCAATAAGTGCCAAACTAATAACACAAGAAAAAAACTCGACGTTTTGCTTTAGCGGGGTCAAATATACAAAAAGCAAAACAAAAATGTCTACTTTTTGTGTGTGTCCACTTATCATTTTTTTCTATTTGTTATTTTCTTGACACTCAAGTCTGCATTGTTGTCGTAGGTCGTTTCCCGGTCTGCATGCGCCTCAGGGTGGCATCTTTACTTCCGTAAAACCACACCTTTTATTTGAAGATTTTTTTGGGGAAACTCTATAGAAACAACAGGCGCCTTTGGGAAGGCGAGGGGAGAACCTTCATTGTACGAACTTTGGGCTGAAATATGAGTCACAGTCGGCAAAAAAGCGATATTTTCACGAGCTCAGTTAAAGTCACCGTAGCTAATCGGAGCTAGCAACAGGATTCGGTTGCTCGAAAGAATGTTCACGTTTGCTCGTGCCACGCCCACGCCACTTCATACCGAAAAACTCGGAAAATGGCGGAATGTCAAAAATGTATTTAAGATAATGAGTACAAGATACTCGGAATTGTAATTAAAATAGAGTATTAAATACTCTCCATCAAAGGTATTTGCAAGATACCAAGATACTCCAAAAAGTATTTAAGATACAGTATCTTGAGTAGAGTATTTGAGATAGGCACAAGTCTGACGCTGGCATGATGCCGCGTGACCTCAATGCTTCCGCGAAAATTAGCGGGAAAATTGAATTTGTGTATAGGTCACGTGGCATGAACTCAAGTGACGTAACTTTCCCCAAAGTTTAGCGGGGAAACTGAGTTGTTGTTGAGGTCACGTGACGTCAGTTTTCCCGCTAAATCCAGCGGAAAAACTGAATTTCTGCATCGGTCACGTGACGTCAATTTTTCCGCTGAATTTAGCGCGGAAACTGAATTTGCGTATAGGCCGCGTGACACGAAGTCATGCGATTTAATTTTCCCCGCTAAATTTAGCCGGGAAATTTTGCGGTTACGCTTTTGAGTCTTCACTTTCATCTAAAAACCTAGCCCATGAACGTTTCACGTTCAAAATGATCCAAGCTCTGGTGATACTTTGCGCGTGCGCTGTTAAAACTTCGTGAGAACCTTCCACAGGTGTCTGCAACGCGAAGCCAGGACACACTTGGTAATCACAATTATGATTACTGCGGTCACTGACAGTTTGAGAAGCGCGGGGAGGGGCGAGTCTAAAGCTTTTTCCTGTCTCTCCGCTGTCAATGAGAGTGAGGCATTTGGAGATAAAAACGCCGAAGACCCAATCATGGAAGTAGCATTAACATAATGCGCCACACCCATACTTTGGTAAGCGGGCAGTGAAATACCAATGCGAAACTTACGCTAAGCCTGCGTATAATCGTTGTCATCACATAATAACGAGCATTCGGAACTCGCTCGCAACATTGGGGAACAATCGCAACATCTCTGTTTGCTTTAAGAAACGACAAAACAAGAGCCTGCGTGAGCTTTTCTATCCCGTAATGAGCGCATGTTGTTTTGTCTCCGCTTCACCCGGAACGCGAGAAGTGCTCATTTTCGCGCCGGTACCGAATTCCGCGTTACCCTTCCTTTGTTGAAGGAGTGCTTAGCAGCCCATTACCAACGCCGGGACGAAAACCGGGACAGGAAACCATTCCAACCCGGCGAACCCAAAGCTCCGCTCAGATTGCTGCTGACAGTCTGTCTTTTGTGGTTGTCGTTTTCGCTGGAAAACTTTTTTATTATTTTGCCAGCTCTCTAGACCAGCATTTGAGTAAATTACATTCCCCCCAGACCCCCCCTCCCCCCTTTTCCCTCATAATCAACGGACTAATCTCTCTGTATGAGAAACACAAACTTATCATAAAAGGTCCTAAAAAATAAATGAAGCGAGCGAAAAATATTTTTTTGATTATCATTCTTCACATTTACGAAGACAATCACGCACGTTCATTCAAAATAACGACAAAAAAACGGCAAAAAACAACTTAAGAAGAACGAGCATATGCGCCTCTGTTCCACTTCATCACGAATGAATGTGCGTGTGCATTTTTTAGGAATATCTTGTTATTCTCCGTTATCTTCATCTAACAGTACCTAGACGAGAAGCCCGTAGTGCTGAATTAACCGCGTCACCTTCAAGCCCCGCTCAAACTGCTAACTCGTCCCACAAATGACAGTTCGCAAACAGTAGACAATTCTAGGGAACCGTTTTTGCACATCGCGATACGATACGATGGGCCCTCCGGTACGAACTGCGCATGCGCTACCGCAGAAGACTCGCACATGCGCAGTTCGTACCGGGGGGCCCATTGTACCGAGGGTCCGTGTCGGGTGTGCAAAAACGGTTCCCTAAAACTGCCTACTGCCTGAGGCGTGTCCCTTGCTCGTCTGACACAATGGCCGTAGAAACACTGTCTGCAGACGTGTTCGAAGCATCCATATCTACGAAGCAAACCTGCTTTCGACATGCTTGAGGCGCGTGTCCGTCGACGATTCGTCATCTTGTTTGAAGCGAGCACCCCTCTTTTGTTAGATTTACGAGCAGTGGGGGCAGATTGGTCATAAGTGCCGTGTCAGCGTTCGACCGACACTCGTGTTCAATCACGTCAGCGAGGACGCGAGTTCTAGCCGAACGATGACGCGGCAGTCGTGACCAATCCGCTCTTCGCATTCCCCTCCTTGGGGTGACGTTGAAAACTAGGCACTATACGGCCTTTCTTATATAGGTGGTGTTGCTTCATCCCGCATGGTTTGCCAAGCAGTCTACGGAGGCTTCCTTCCTCTCTCCTCTCGTATACCTCTCCTGTTTCCTTTTTCACGTCTACAAATTCATTCCTCACCCTACCCTCTCTAAGAGCTGTTCACACAAACGCGCTTTCTTAAATATTTTTTTTTTACGTTACATTATGATTATGATTGTGGCATTCCGTGCTCCGAATGTCGCGTGTTAAGTTATTCCTCGAACTGGTTGTCACGCTTCACTACGAATTATAGATATCCCGGTGACTCAACGACAATCCTTATCCACAAACCCAGATTAAAAATTAGTATCCGCTCTGAACACTCCCAACAAAGCGGCCCTTCAACTCCCCATTCATGCCTCTGCACAAAGCCTCTATGGAATCGGGCTATTTCTCCCTAGTACGTTCCCTTCTTAATCTTCACCGAGGCCGTCAACTTTCTCAGCTACCGTCAACACACCAAGGCAGATATATTCCTTGACAGGCTCGCATCTCTCCCATGCCTAACCCCTTCACGTTCCTGGCGTCCCAGATGTCTCCAACCTCCGGATCGCCCCCATTCCCCGAAACATGTTCCCGATCTTACACCCCGGACGCAGGCAGGCCCAAACTGCCCATCACTCCCCGCCTCTAGACTCACACTGTAGCATACACCGACGCCTCCGTACGCGGATTCCTAGGTGCTGCAGCTCACTTCTTTCTCTAACAAACTCTGGTCTACCAGCCGTCCATACCTCAAGCCCCCCCCCCTTTTCGGACAATGCCACTATGGAAATTCTCTCCACTGTGCATGCGGTCCACGAATTCGTACACCTTCCCCAACCCAGCAATACGTAGTATACACTGGTTCCTAAGCCGCCTTTCTGACGTTTCAAAAGCGCACCCTACCCCCGGATATATACTCTGACCTAGATATGGCTCTTCTGAATCTGAAACGTCGTACGGTCACATTAAATTGAATCCACAGACATTCGGGGATTGCTGGAAATGAGCTGTGTTATCAGCTCGCCCACGAGACCCTTGACCGGACACCAGCGATCCCCTGGTCCAGCCCACCTTTGTGGGACGAGGTTCTTCTGATTACGAAGGCCGTCTTCAAGTCTTACCTTCAATTCAAGCGGAAGCTCACCGCTCTACCTGCTCCACACCCCCGTCTCTCTATTTCCAAGGCCCACATCCTTCGTAAAATTCAGATAAACACGCTCAACACACCGCAAAACTTTACTTATATCGTTTTCGTTCTGACCCCTTTTACCCCAATTGGCCTGAGCTCTATGCCAACCTCGCCCACTGTCTCTTCTATTGTCCTGTAGCTTTTCAGTCCTCTTTCTATCCACCCCCCCCCCTTTCATCATCCTCAGTTCTCTCCTGGCATACCTGTCGGACCTCTCCTCATGAAGAGAACTAGCTCGGCATAATGCGGAAGGCGCAGCACATCTTGAACACTTAATTTATGTTCGATAATAAAGTGATTGTCTTTCTTCTTGTGACTCTAGACGTAACCAGACGCGAGCGCACATAACATAACGTAACGTAAGAACACAGCGCTGTGCTGTTCGCGAAGTAATCTGCGAAGACTCCTCTTGCTCCCGCACCCCCCCCCCCCCTCCCCACGCCCTCCCGGCCACCCCGTCGTAAATCTCTTCTCCGCCTTCTTGTACGTCTAAGTATTCATCCCTCACCTTACTCTCTCTTTATCTCATCCGGGGATTCATGTCTCACGCAAGCGTCGCTCCTCCGCCGGCCTGATTTCACCGAAATCCCGAAGCAACTTCCTTCGGTTCCTTCCTTAATTTTCCATCGTTTTTTTTTTTTTTTACTTCATGGAATAAGTTTTTGTTTCTTGTTACTTTTCCTTTCCTTTCCTTTGGCGTGCGCCGTCTTTCGAGCACCCGTCTCCTTCGTCTTCGTCACTGTCAGCGCCACGAGGTGTCTGCTTCATTCCCGAAACAAAGGCGTATGATAGGCAGGCCCACGGGAAGGAAGGCCGCCAAAGTCGGATATAACGGATGCTCCACGGCGAACGTCAGATAAAGCAAGACGAAGAGACACAGGATATGAAACCTGGTTAGATAAGAATACTTTAAGCCGGAAACTTGCACAGGCTTGGAGGTCATTTCGCATATACACTATTAGAAATAGGGGATGTATAGGGGTACACCCTTGTCCCATATGTAACACCCCAAAAACAACAATTCGACGTTCAGTCTACAGACGTCAAACCGACGATACCCACTTTCACGAGCGGATTGATAGTCAATCGATGCAACTTATTAAAATAGCTAATGTACGCATTAAAGGCTACAGTGAGACATTCAAGGTTTTTTTGGCCCTGCTACAAAAACTCAGTGTTTTTTAATCTAGTTTTTGCTACGCCCATCAGCTATTATCTAACAGCTGTCAAGCCGCTCGTAGAAGTTGGTATCTCGCCAGCTCGAAGTCAGTGGACTGAACGTCCAAATGTAGTTTTTGGGTGTTACATATGGGACAAGGGGTGTACCATTATACACCCTCTATTTCTAAGAGTGTGCAGGGTATCTTTTTTTTTCTGTTCTCGGTCCGAACTCGCTGTTCTAACGCGTTCGAAGATTGAGTAGAGACAAAGGTAGCTAACTTTGCGTCTACCCTGTAATTAGAATCCTGCGCGGATAACAGTTTGATCATCCGCATCCGATCGGCATCCATAGACTTCGTGTCGGCATCCGATCCACATACCGAGACCTTGCATTCGCATCCGAACCGCCTCCGCAAAGTTCGGAACCGCATCCGACCCTCAATCCGCACATTTAATTTACATAATAAAATCAAACATGAATAAAAAAATAAACAAAGAAAAAGCATCTGGAAGGTATCCTATTAGCCGCCTGCTTACCTTTCTCAAAAGAACTCTTCGTGACAAACTACGGTGAAAGTCATTTTCTCGTATTCTGTTTTATTGTATGTATAAAATAAGCGATTGTCCTTCCAGAGACACTTCTCACTGCTCGAACGATGATCGCAGTTATGAGCGTCTTGGCAGTCCGTGACACTTACACTCTGTCCAGAAAATGCGCACAAAAGAAAGAAAATTTATATATATTTTTTTGCTTTAAAACCCGCTTCAAGCAGACGCATATTTTATAAACATGAAAACTGACGAAGGACAGACTAATAACATTGTGTCATTTTATTTAGGCCAAACAATAAGAAGTGGGAGAGGAACGAGTACACCACTGGAAAAATGTCACAATATTCAATAATGATAACACCTCCTATCGCTTTCAGTTTTAAACACAAACCCTTAACTGCATGCTCGGAACCATAATACTTGAAAACACCTCAGTGCCAACTGTCGAGAGAAAGAAAACGCACACACACGCAACGTTTCACTTTTCGAGGTTGCTGTGTAGAAGAAACAGAATATCGTCAACATGAACGGATTCAGACGGGTTCGTCTCTCTTAAATTAATACCCGCTAATGAGAAGTCTCTTTCCGTTGGTGCACTTGATGCTGGAATGGCATGTATAAACTGCGCTGCAAAAATGAGGTGCGGAAACTCGTGCTGGCGCAAGTTCTATTATTCCAGAGGATCAAATTCATTTTCCTCAATATATACTTGTAGGCGAAGAAGCCACTTGCAGGCTTCTTCTACTTTCTTGTGGCGTTTACGTTCCGGTTTTCTTTGCCCAAAGAACGTCTTTCTCTCTTTCCTGCCAAACAAAAACACGCTTCCCGGGACGACTGATACTTCCCCGGTCTTTACTTTTTCTAGGAACATCATTTTTGGCGAGTTAGAACGTTCTAGAGCGATCTAAGGTGAGAATCAAATTTTATTGACGTAAAGAACAATTCTCATGCACAGACGCGTCACGTGACGCGAGCCTGGTTTCTGCGCAGGCGCACTGCCCACACCCGGTGTTGGCCAGACGCCGACTCGTTTGTAAACACAGCCTGTCGGTCTATAGAATGCCAAGAAGCGCCGGTGTCGCGTTCGCGCTAGAATGCCGGTTCAGACATTTACTTTATGGCCGTAATCGACCGCATTATATGACTCTTTTCGTTCCACCACGACGCGTCGCGCGGACCTCGGTCGCCATGGCAACCATCTCGTCGCAAGCAGACGCGAGCGTTCGTAAGGCTGTCGGTCACACTGACGCCGCAGTTAACACTCATCGATGCATGAGGAGTGTAAGTACGAGGATTGAGGAGCATGCATGAGGAGGGATGTATGAGGATTGAGGAGTATGTGTGATGAGTGACGAGGTGACGAGGGCTCCGTTAACACCGGGCCCTCATCACCCGCAACGTGATCCCGCCACCCTCGCCCGTTATCTCCATTCCAACGTCGTCTGCACCACTCTGTCATCTGTATACACTATCTCGTCACGTTATCATTGGACGCGGCGCCGCAGGCTTTCATGGTATGGGCCACTTTACTTTCTGCTGCGCCGCGGTTCTCCTGAAGTGAAATTATAATGATTCATATTATTATTATCATCATATAAGATACATAGTGTTCCCTGCAGACATGACATCATGTGCGGACACGCTTGAAGCATGTCTGAAGCATGTTTACTTCACACATGTAAACTTGGAACGTGTCTGCAGACTGTCTTTTGTGTCATGTATATTGGCAGGATGACCGCTGCTTTATACGCAAATGTCTGATCCTTCCTTTGAGTGTCGCGCACGTTTGCTTATTAACCAAATTTCTAATGCGCTTATATTACCACGTATTTGGGGTATCCAAAGAAAATAGCCGAGCTTACAAAAGTCCCGTTAATAAATCGAAATCCAACGTGTACGCCTTGTGTGTTCGGCCATGTCAACCCCCAAGTAATCAAAACATTGCACAGAATTTTTTTTGGCTTTTTGTTTACTGGAATAGTTTGTTTTTCGTGTCGTATATCCAATGCCTTTAAAATATTTCAATATTACGAAGAAATTTCGC
The DNA here is from genome assembly GCA_037355805.1 of Ixodes ricinus. Lineage (NCBI taxonomy): Eukaryota > Metazoa > Arthropoda > Arachnida > Ixodida > Ixodidae > Ixodes > Ixodes ricinus. The sequence continues at coordinate 6,423 of JAZHYW010037841.1, read as the reverse complement.
ATACGAGAGGATAGCACTGGGGTATCAGTTCCTTTAAAGATAGGCACCGTCTGAAAGGCTAACAAATACCGGGGGATTAAGCATGGTGAATTCGGCCAAGACTGGGGTTTTCTAAAAAGCGACACGATCACAAAAAAAAAAAAAAAAAACTCTCAAAGGAACTATGTGCCTGTGTTGTACTTTAGAAAATCTGAGTCTTGGCTAAATTCATCGTGTTTTACCCGCACCAGCTAGACATAAATCTGGAGTTTTTTTTTTATCGTTAGTTTGCTTGTATTGTTTCTTCTACTTCGGAAATGAAAATCACAGTTTTAGGTTTTTAAAAATAATTTTCCCTCTTCATTTTGCTGCCTTGCGAGAAAAGAGGCGCCTTAAATGAGCCCTCTCAACCAGAACACCCTCTTTATATCATCCATTGCTAAGCGGCAGGCGGTGACATAAGAAGAACTGCTTGTTAGCGACAATGGTATAGAAACGCAAACTGGATGTCGCAAGTTGGACCCATGAGAGTTAAGGCGCACAAGAAAGTTTGCTCTCGCTATTCCCAGTGCTTACCTGTTTTTATATATTGGTATTTGATAGTTCGAGCTCAGAGGCAGAGAGAAGATTTCCAGACGCGACAATTAGGCAGCAGCGTATTTGCTAGCGTACCTCTTTTTACATTTCGTATTTTTACTGGTTTTTATCTTACTGCCACAGGCGACTTCGGTTGTAGCTTTTTTGGATATAGTGGAGATTGCTTTAACCGCTGCTAACTTTCGTACTCTGCGTGACATCGCACGAGCAGGGCATAGGTGACTTTTGTTTCATTTGTTCGAAGAAGCGTTTACGAACACCAAATTTTATTGCCTAAGTTTGTGCCTAGGATTGCATCAGACTAGCCGCCTCGATCCCAGCCTTTTACAGAAAAAAAAGACGCCTGTCTTTTGTTCAAACTAACTGTGGGGCGATTTTTATCTCAAAAGATATAAGCTTGTGTACCCACAAAAAGTCTTGATTCTCGCCGCGTATAGCTACAATCCATGATAAAAAATAAAAATAAATCATAACTCTTTTGAGAAAAAATATTATAAATCAGATATACTTGATTTAAATCAAACTTACGCGATTTAAATCACTTTATTTAAAAAATATATATATAATTTTTTATCACTAGATGTGTTTTCTTTATTTCGCTGCCTGATAGGAATCTTTTCGGGTTGAATCATTCTATGCTTTAAATACAAAATTAACTCCCATGGGAAGCAGACACTGATGAACAAGCGGTAAACATGAAATATGTTCAGTATTGTTTTTAGCGAAATTGTGTGACTTATATCACCATAGCCAAATTGGTGCGATTTAAATCATGATTTATAATTATTTAAACAACGACGATTTAAATCACAATTCAAACCATCGTTATTTTTTATCACCACCCTGCTACAAGCCATCACATCAAGCAAAGCACAGATGTCACATTTCGGCTAACGTAACCTCTTCTTGGCATCGACCTACCTGTCTACTCGAAACTCGATTAATTGTTTCATCCTGTTACTGTCACGAATGACAGGGGATGAGGCGGCAAATGACTGAATAAACTGAACGTTTAATTGGGCGAACTTGTGCCCAAAAATAAACGGGAAAAGAAAGACAACAAGAGAGCGACGCGGGCGTCGAGGGCGGCGAAGCAGCAAGATCGAGCGCTGGGGCGAAACTGACTCAGCGTGCCAGGCGGAGCCTTTTGTACATACGTGGGCTTCCGGAACATTCGGCGTAAAAGGTTCGGTTCGTAGAACATTCTAACCTTGAATTAGCAAGGCGGTTCTCGAATTTACTAGAACATCACGATTAGATGTCAACAAAAAGGCGTCCCCGCGGCCAGGAATCGAACCCTGGCTTTTCGCGTGGGAGGCAGGCGCTATAACCGTTAGGCAACGCGCGCGCTGCCTGCTTGGCAAGCTGCGCGCGCGGCATTACTCCCCTTTAAAAGTGTCATCGCCCCGATTCAGCAGAAAACAAAACAAAGCAAACAAAAAGAACGGTAGGCTAAAGAGTCATTTGGAACACATAAGGTCCACAGTCCTATCGAGCATAGTACGGCTTCATGCGCACGACGTGGACTGACTTCTGGTCGTGGAGGGCGGCGTGATGAAGTCCGTGTTCCGTCGGCCATCACCTCGTAGTTCAGATCCCCGAGTCGATCGATAGCACTCTGTAAGGTCCGAAGTAGCGCTTCAATGAGTTTTTCGCTGAGACCACGGCTGGCGGATCGGTTCCGTCCACGCCCTGTCTCCGGGCTGGAAGTGGACGTTCCGGCGACGAAGGTTGTACCGGTGAGCATCGACACGCTGTTGATCGTGGATTCGAAGGCGGGCTAGTTGGCGTGCCTCTTCTGCTCTCTGACTGACCAGCCATGGGCATCGTCGCATCCGTCATCCACTGGCTCATGGAGCAGCATCGCGTCCAGCATTGTCGTCACTTTTCTGCCATGCACCAGCTCGAAGGGTGTAAACCCGGTTGTTTCTTGAACTGCGGTGTTGTAGGCAAGACGTGACGTATGGTTATTCCTCGTCCCACGTTCATGCTCTACGTCGACGTACGCATGGAGATCACGTCGGCGATGGTCTTATTGAGCCGCTCCGTTAGCCCGTTGGTCTGCGGATGGTACGCGGTGGTCACGACGATGGCTGGTGTGGCTGAGCCGAAGGATCACTTGCGTGAGAGCTGAGCTAAGAATGATGACCCTCGATCGGTTATCAAGACTTCGGGGGCGCCATGTCGAAGGAGAATAGATTCGACGAAAAACTTGGCGACTTCCACCGCTGTTCCCGACGGAAGGGCTTTCGTCTCAGCGTATCGTGTAAGATAATCGGTCGCGACGATAATCCAACGGTTTCATTGCGCCGATGTTGGGAACGGCCAAAGTAAATCCATCCCGACCTGTTGGGAGGGCGTAGTCGGGGCAGATACCCCAGAGACCTGCCGTCTCGCATCTTTGGCAACGGTGTCGTTTTAAAAGCTCCACATTTCAAGCCCCATTAAGATCACCGTCAGCCCGAGCGAACGCGGCAAGCTGCGTGCTCCAAACACAAGCAAGAAACCGAGACAAAAGGAAGACCCTCGAGCGCCCGCCAAATTGCAAAACAAATCCAAAAGATCCTAAAATGCATGCCCGCAGCTTGAGGAGCCGAGAGCAAAGTGGAATGACGCTTGAAACGAACACGTGAGAGATAGAAAAGATAATACGAGAACGGAGGCTCCTCGAGTCAAAAATCACGCATAGGTCGTCTCTGTTTGTTCGCTTCGAGCATGTTTCCGTATGTGCTTGCGTGTGCTTGCGTGCGCTTGTGAGTGTGAGTGTGAGTGTGAGTGTGAGTGTGAGTGTGAGTGTGAGTGTGAGTGTGAGTGTGAGTGTGAGTGTGAGTGTGAGTGTGTGAGTGTGTGTGTATGTGTGTGTGTGTGTGTGTGTGTGCGTGCGTGCGTGCGTGCGTGTGTGCGTGCGTGCACGTGCGAGTGTTATGATTGTTGATGCTTCGCGCGTGAGACTGCATGTCCGAAGAATGTAAAAGTTAATCATCACACTCGCACACACGCACGCGCACAAACAAACACACACACGCATATGGACGAGCGCACGCACACTCACAATCAAACAAGCACACAACTATGCAGACACGCACAGATGTTCTAACGTACTCAAGTACACATGCACGCATGTTCGCCGTCAGGAACGGGAAAGTACGTGAACGTTGGCTCACTGTATCCTTCGGTATTTTGTTCGCGTGACTTGACATTCGTCACTGTCATTAACTTCGATAGCACTTATGTAGACTAAAAAAAAATCACGGATGACAAAGCGAAAGATAAAATCTAAGAAGACGCTGTACAGTATTTCGTTTCACCGTAAGCCAGAGCGCGTCAAAGGCTTGAATACATACAAACACGAACACACGTACTGAAAGTGAAAGGTAACGAGTGCTTGTCTGGTTTAGCAGATATAAGAAAACGCACAAAAAAGATGAGGAATTCCTGACATTGCGCTTTTGATGCTGCTTGATTCGCTCCGTGAAAAATAACAAAAACCAAAACAGAAAAAAAAAACAAGAGCAAGAGCGCCAGGAATTTGGTCGCCACTGGCGCTCGAGCGGCCGCATTATATTATTTATTTCTAAGATACTGTCAGGCCGTCATGCCACCCAAGCAGGATCTGATGTTGAAATGTACAGAGAAAGTAAAACAGCTGAAATTAATAGTGATAAAACATACAAGCGTGCACGGAAGCAACCGAGTTGCAATTACTGAAATTGACCGTTTAACCCGGAGACCCCTTTTTTTTTCGTAGACTGACGAAGTGCAGGACAACTTATTGCCACGGAGTCTGATCACGTACCACAGGGTTTGGGCTTTAAGCATAAAAATATGCAATTACATACGTTACCATCTAGAGAATCAATCGACTTCGCTTTTTCACTAATGTGATGAGATTGGACAAGGTTCACGACATTGCGCCTTAACGAAAAACAAGACTCATCATTTCATTTTAAATTCGAATTAAATTGAAACTGAAAAGTAGTTTAATGTTCTTACATGATGCCAGGTAAGGACATGGCGTCGCGACATTTTTTTCATCAGATTTTATTGCTTTCTGTGCTACTCTGTAACTGGGACATCGGCAACCCAATTCCCTTTGGAAATAAGAATCTTACCTAACATTGTTTGTGAAGTGTTTAATTTTGAACGCATTCTGCATAAATTAACTCATTTTTTCGATGCAATTTCTTTTAAAAAATCTTTCAAAATGTTTTTCTTTTTCTTCTCTTTGTTGCATGTTGCCACATCAGCGATTGTCACCATGTGTTTTTGAACCTACTTTCTCAGGTTCGTCTTTAGACCGCCAGGCGCTGTGGACATCTGATTCGCTCGGAAAGGCAGGGGATCGAACCTTCCACAACAGTTTTCTGTTCCAGCCGCCAGAGTGCCGCCGATTTTGCTGCGGGCTAAATCGACCTTGGAAATTTACAGATCGTTTAAAGGACATTACTTAAAAACAGATATCTTTGACAATTTTGGGGTGAGCTCTTTGTTGTTCGCGGCGAGGACGTGAGCGTTGCGGACCAAGACATATAGAGCTAGATATCATGAAGTAGATTCCGTGTGTGGAGCTTGTGGGGAAGAGGAGGAGACTGCTGAGCACTTGATACTTCACTGTAAGGTGCTTCACCCTGTAGCCGCTGAAGAGGCGACCAATTTAACATGTGCACCGGGAAAAGGGATAGTGAGCGAAAAATAGACATGGGGAAGGTGGGAGATAGCTAAGAAGAGATCATCCGACTGGTGGCATAGGTAAAAGAAAGGAAGAATATTTTCTTATTCTCTTCCAAGGAGACAAGTAGGGCGGAAGGTATGTGCACCCGGTAGCATAGAGGCGCCACAGTAGTACCGATCATATCATTTAAAGGGCAGCTCCGCCGTCAATTTGAGCGTTTTTATCGAAACATATTTTCGGAAAGGGTACTAAAAATTTAGCCTATAGCAGCAGTTAAATCATTAAAAAACTGTTTACATAATTTATAATCGTTAAAATACGCTGAAACCGATACCGAAACTAACTTGCCACTGGACTGGTCCGCCATTTTGACGTGACGTCACATATGGTATAAACACTCGCACGTGTGCAGTTTGAGCCTGGCCAGCCTGGCAGCAGTTCACTGTTTTGTGCTCGTGCTACGGATAAAAATGGACTCATCAGGCTCGTCTGAATCGAGCAACGATGAGGATATGCTGCTAGATTTTGAGGACGATGACGATAACCCGTTCTCATACGATCCGCCGGCATCGCCTCCGAGGGAACCGCCAGCGGCGGCTGCATTCGCGATCCGCCGCCATGTGGACCCAGATGCCGCTTCCGAAGCGGAATGGTAAGGCAGCTTTTGTTGCTAGCACGCCAAGAAAAACTGATCGACGTTATGCCTTTTAATTGGAGACACTTTTTGTTATATCTTGGGGTCTGACAATAGACGGTTTTAGTAGACCGTGTTTTCAAGCGACGCTTCCGTAGCGCGAGACCCTACGGCACAACACCAATTTCCTCCAGTCGCCATTACGCGCTCTTACATAACTGTATAAACCGACAACATAAGCAAAAAGCAGACAGTCGCTAGCACCAACAAGCCACAAAGCAAGCACCCTGACCAACATGTGACGTCACGGCAACGTCAGTGCCATCATGGCAGCCTCCGTGTGCCGCTCTTGCTCAGTGTTGCCAGTAGGGCGGCAGCAAGTGATTTGGGTGTGTACATGTAAATTTCAAAATTCATTTTCTTCTAAGAAAATTAATATTTTTTCGAGATATTTTGTACACATGCTCAGGAAGGGCATCCGAATACATGGTGAAAATTTTATAGAAATCGGTGACCATCAAAATCACGGCGGAGATGCCCT